>CM076577.1:226578697-226887446 GCA_034641835.2 Pinus albicaulis | reverse complement strand
AGTGAGGAATGTGAGGCGTCTAATTTTGGTACTAGTGTCGGTCCAGAATATCACAATTCACCAATGTTTCATAGACGACGGTGCATCCATGTGCATCATGTCCAAAACATTTTGGCAGAAGTTAGGGTCTCCCGAACTAAAATCCTCAGTCATCATGCTTAGAGCATACAAAGGTCGTCCCTCAACCCCCATTGGCCTCTACCGAAACGTCTCGGTCTGCTTAGCCAAAAATATATTCCACATAGACATTAAAGTCTTGGACACCCACTTGGACTACAATATACTCCTTGGGCGGAGTTATATGTATGCCACATCATCCATAGCCTCATTCATCTTTCGCATTATGATGTTACCCCATGAGAATCACATCATTACTATAGACTAATTGACATATAGCGAGAAGTGACCCCTACCAGAAATTGATGTAATTCTACCCTATGTAGATACATCCTCAGATTCTCTCTCATGGTACCAAGAATATGTCCTTGGCCAATTCAAACCGTCAGTTATTCTAGGGTCATTTTTAGGAGATCCTCCCATTATCCCTGAGTCATCACCCGATGTCACAGGGGCTCCGGTGTGCATGATGTCCGCATAAAGCATTGAAGCTAGTTAGGACATGGACACAAGTAGTAATGGCACCGAGTCATCGGCCATGATAGCCTCTCTAGCCTACGCTGCCTCCCAAACCCCTTTCCTCTACCCCCCAACTGGTTTCGTCTCCCATCAAGTTTTGGAAACATTGGTATCACCAAACATATCATTGGAAATACCAGTTTGGTACCTCCTTTCCCCTATAGGAATAGGAGCCACCCACATCACTGCCATAGGGTTGAATCCCCTCAGTCCTGACGAGTCCCCACCCATCCAAGAAACGGTCGAAACTAGCCCTGCAAGGGAAATTTCCATTGCGAAATCGGTGATCATGGCTAAGAAAACCGAGAAGAGAGGAAAGAATATGGTGACCCCTACCATATAATGGGAATCACTATTTTGCGCCATATGCGATGTAATAGGACACCCCACCCATATTTGTCTAGAGCTGGATGAATTAAAAGCACTCCTTAGATTTGAGATAGACATTGCGATGCTGCGTTCCCGTAAAAAGGAACCTACCACCAAAGGTAAAGCAAAAACATTGCGTACCAATCACGCATGCGCTCTGTACAACAACTACGGCAACTATACCCATAATTTCTTATAGCTCCCACAATATAGGGACGCATTACACGCCATTGAGTGATCCTATCTAGAGGATCCCCTCACCCAGGCATCCAAAAATGAACCTCGTACCATCTTGTACCTATAGGAAGAACGAAGGGCACCAACAAGATCCGCAGTCATGCCTTCGCCTGTTATACGCTGCACACTGTGTGATGAATGTGGTCACTTTCTTAAAGAATGCACAGCCCTAGAACTCATCTAGAGATGGTATCCTATAGAATGGGTTTACTACATTGGATTGTGGGCAACGCAATTCAAATGTCTGTTATGCACTGATAGTCACCTTTTGGATAATTGTCACTATATCCCCCGATTCCTACTAGCCCTCACTAGTTTGTGCTCAGCCATAGTCTGCCTCTCTCAAGAAGATGGCATGGATGAAGAATCCATAGACAACTCTACAACCCAAGAAGATGTGATGAGTAGATCCATCCTATTCTTATCAGCTGAAAAACAACCAATTAGGGAACCCCTAGTTACCCCAAACCAATCTCTACAGAGAATACCAACATGCACATTATGCAAGATGCCCAATCACGCGGTCGCCACTTGCCCTGATTTAGCAGCGTTACAACATTGGTTCCCCGCAAGGCCAAAAAATGAGCACGATGGGAACACCATATCTAGGCTATTCTTCCTAATATGTCAATGCAATCATTATGAGTGTAACTATACATATTCCTCGCAACATCATCCCACCATCGATATGATTCATACCATAGAGAAGAGAGAGGATAACCTTCATAAGTGGTATACAAGGTACATCACCTCCCAGTCAAAAAAACCACCCCCGCATGGGCGTGACGGGAAAACTAGGACAACATACCAACCTAACATGACCTAGGCCAAGCCTAGGATAACGTGCAGACTATGTGACATTCAGACACCTCTACGACAGGCACAATTTCTACCCACGGGAAATTTGACCATCCTAGCAGGGAACCCAAATTTGCACTTGCACAAACTCCCGTCACAGATATTATTCCCCCACTAAACTTCGATGAAATGATCCACCATATACGATTTGTATCATCACATGTTGAAAATAGGATTGGTGCCGCCCTCGCATCTTAGGATTTCTACCTTATTCCTGTCGCAAAAGATGAAGGTACCCTACGATGTTCCATTGATTTCCACAAGGTCCCAAATTTTCACACCGCCATCGAACTACTTGATGATACCCAACTTCTAGAACAATCACTGGAACACAATGAGGCCCACAAGAAATGGGTAAAATAATCATTCAACTGCCACATCAACCCTCACCCATTCACCGAGGGAGATCTAGTCCTTCGCTATGATGTTGCAAAAGAAGCCCTAGGGCCAGGAAAGTTTGAAACCTTGTGGAAAGGACCCTACATCATCAGGCATTGCCTCTGAACGGGGGAATAAATCTTGATAGAACTAGATGGGACATGCCTCAACAACCCCGTCAGCTTCCTTTACCTCAATAAATTCTACCCATAAGGGCCAAAACGACCCTTCCCTAGAGTGAATGTACACAAACCTAACCACTCAAAATTTTTGATCAAAAGACTTATTAGACACGCTCTAAGTGCCACCATGGATCACCAACATGAACCTTATTTCAGATTTTCTAATGGAGCATCAAGATGGTCTCAAAGTTTAGCCGTAGCTGCATGGGTCATCTACCACCCTGACCGACCGCCACTCTGCTCAAACGGTGTGTGCATCGGTTTAGCAAGAAAAAATCAAGCATAATATGATGCCGTCATGGAACTTATGTGCAAAGCCCTCCATCAGGGCATACACCATATGCATGTCTACCTTAATTCCCATTTAGTAGTGTCGCAGTTAAACCAAACATTTGAGACAAGAGATACACATATATTTAGAAAATATTTGCGTGCAAAAGGATTAACTACACAATTTAACTATATTACATTCACACATGTACCAAGGAGTCAAAACAAAGCAGTTGATCACATAGTGAACAATATGCTCAACTGGAATATATCTCAGAAAAACCATCGTATATAAGAAAACCAAAAAATATATACCCATTAGCATAACATCATCCATAAACCGAAATAGGTGACACATCATGTAGAGCTGTAAAAAATATCTCTCATATATATATCAAGATGTATATGACTGAGTACAAAAATAGTGTCGCTAACCCAACGACCAACCCAAAGATACAAAAAGTTGTCAAAAATAGGGGAAACATCCTCATAATGGGTGTTTTCCCAGTGTACAAGTAAAATATAGCATAGTTCCTCCTTAGGAGGGGCACCTAGACCCACAACCGCTCCTAGTGCCACCACTAGAGCTGTTCTTATAACTGAGACTGTCACCCGATGTAAAATAGGCTGATAGTCCTCTCACGGGCCATCAAAATCTCTAGCCAGACCTCCTCGAGGTCATCCATAAAACCTCAAGCAGGCATCCCCTGGGTCAAGCAGTCCACTTGAACCTAGGCATCTTATAGAACTTACACCGAAGCAGCCAGTCTACAATACGAGCCTCCACTATATCTACATGTTTCACCGTTGCATCAACATGAGCCTGCTCAGCCACAGCCTCGGCAGTGGCTGAGCTGCTATCCTCTCCTGAAGGACCAGCAACACCACTGGGTCCACCACTAGGTCCTCCAGTAGCATGCCCCCCGAGATCGCCACTAGGCCTTCGTAGAGGACCGTGGCCGAACAACTAAGCCACGGGGTGACCTGCCTCGCCAAAATCTGCAAGAGTAACTAGAACTATGTCAGTGTCACTAGAAAAATACATAAGCACATATATGCTTGAGTAAATGAAAAAAACATAAAATGTACCTGTTGGCCCCCAAACATAACCATGAGGGAAACCCATATTCGGATATCCCCAGAAGACCACCCCCGCATATGGGAATGGCAAGAACATCTCTGGTTTCACCTCAAACCAGGCCTCTGTCATGGCATTCCAGTAATGCCCCACCATGCCCCCACTGCCTCGCGGCATCACCGGAGCCCACCTCCTCATACGAGGCTCCTGTGGTCCCCCAGGAGGCACTACCATCACTAGCCTCAGTACTACCCTCTTGTACATAATGCTGCACAAAATTTTGTTGTACAAAAACAAATTTGATCCACTATGGACCTTTTTGAGTTGCATCACCGTCCTGTCATAAAAAAACCGGGCAGTCATAGAAATGCCCGGACCTCAACTGGCATAATACTCCAACCTGTGGGCCCAGTGCTCAATGCAGAGAAGACGACCCTACAAGTCGAATAACCACCCCCAGAGCACACCGCTCTACCAAATATGGCATTGCTGCAATGCTGATGCACCTCTTTGTAAGAGGCGCCCCACCACAGGGACATCTCTGAAACCTTTCTAGATCCACTCTCTCGGAAGGGAGTGGATACCTCAGTGCCTCACCATGAGGCAGTAGCCTGGTCACAAAATATACATCCGTCTCAGGATAGATGACCAGGTTCATCCCACGCAACATGAACATGTTGCGCCTCCTACGCCAATGTCGGATCAAGTAGCATAGCAATCGGTCCCATGACCAAATAATCTCATTCTTCGTGAACTTCAGGAGCCCCAATTATGCTAGATAATGATGTGCTCCAGCATCAGCAACCAATGTAATACGAATATTGAGCTAATCCTGCTCCCTCCACAACAACCTATCATCTAAACAGGTACCCATCATCAACAGAAAAAACATAAAAAATAGGAAAAATCTAAAAATTTTCTTGCCTCGGCCTTTTGCACGCCTGTCACTGAGATAGACACTTTTAGGGTGCATCTGTATTTTCCATAGATGCGGTTAAGATGTGCCAAATAAGGGGAATAGAGAACTTTAAGCATGCTTATCCCTAAAAAATGTGCACATAGGGTGCATTTTTTCCCTAATCGCCCGCACAATCTAGGGAAAAAAACACTCAGAGTCCATACAAACCAAGTCTATATGGACCCCGACACCATCAAACTGAAAAAATTAAAGTGTAGGACGTCATGGAGGTTACCTCGGCATGATATTGCTAATCCCTAGTGCTCATGCTGACCGCAACAGGAAGAACTGCTACACAGAAGCCTATGACCTCTCAAGAACTTAGCAAGTACAAATGAATTGAATTAGGGCCATATTCACCCTTATATTTCCCTTTTCAAAAACTTGGGAGGACCATAACCAGAGATCAGAAGTTTTGTTCTCCGAACCGTAAGCTGCACAGTGGTTAGCACTCCATAACAAATAGAGGCGATGCCACACAATCACACTCCCAAAAAATTATTTTTTCAGTGCCAATAGGTATGCCCTCTCTCATCTTATTTTTTAAAGCTCATGAATTTCAATAATATTTGATAAAGAAGATTATTTCGCTTGAGGTAGTTGTTTTTGCAGGAAAATCTTGCAAACCATTCACAACTCCATTCATGGAAAGTTCCAGAGTAGGTATCATTCTACCTCCCAGCATGATAGATTCCCAGAAAAATCTGTATATCTTGACATCATTTCTCCATTACAAATAAACCACAGGGTCCTCATATCTGACCGTGTTTATCATCACCTCACCCTACACATGATAAACATCCTCTTTGGTTGGTAGAGCCTCCCCTCCATGGTGCTTGTCACCCATAGTAGACTATATATCACAACAAAAGTGATCCCATGGCCATACCAGTTCAGTCCTTGAAGCACCTCATGCCCATCCATTCACCATGCATATGGTCAAGTTTTAGCATCCAAACTAAATCCCCCTTCCTAGACAACAAGGTTGTATAAGCAGACCAAAAGCGCACTACCGCGCCTCACATTTGGCCCACCATACATCCACCAGCACAATCCCATCTGCAATACTTTTTGATCTACTTCATCAACCCTACACATTAGACCAACCAATGGGACCCCCACCCTCAGCAAAACACCTTCCTCACAACATCAGTGAGTGAACACTTTCATGTTTTGGGGTACCCGTCTCTGTGTTTTGTACAAACCAAACCCCATTATTCTATTCTTTTGGTAAGTGTACAAAGATCAAAAATGGTGCACTACGTCCCCCAGCCTCTCATTCATATCTTTCTCCTATGACAGCAGTCCCTAAACACCCTTTGTCAGAGTATTACACCCTCACAAACAAGCGACCATGACAATCATAGCTAGTTTATACCCACCCTGGAAGTACTATCGACTATAGGGATTTCCCCATTAGAAATAACCATGACTGTCATCAAGCTACTTAGTATACTCCGACCTTGGGTCACTAAATCCCCATCATCAGTTTTCATTCACACCTTTCCAACATGCCTATGTTAAATCCATCACATCTAGGTCCCCGACCCCTCACGTCAATGACACGTTGTTCGGTTAAGGCTTCCTTTTTGTCGACTTCGACACCTATTTTCCAAAAAGGAAGTCATACCTTGCATCACCCCTCTCCATAAAAGGGGCATCCTCGAGTGGCACTGTGGGAGACATCATTGTCCACATATGTCATCGATCCTCCTGACATTCGATTACAAAAAAATCTTTCATGTCAAGATGGTATCATACCTTACAACCATTGCATTTTGATCCAATTCATCGAGGACCCATGCCTTCATAAGCGTCTCTTTCAACAATTCTTACATTGGAAGGTCCCAACCAGTGCCTATGCATACAATGCGTAGCTATATTCCATACCAATTTTATGCCTATGGTTACCACATTCCACCTATTTTCAAAGAAAAAATTCCCTGGAGGGTGTCAAGAGTCATCATCAACAACCACCAGATCACTACCATATCAGTGACATAGACATAACATATATATTTCAAATAGATTTGTTTAACTAGCCACAACATTACAAGCATGGGACATGCCCGTCTCGTAGAAAATTTGTATATGTATTGTATTATATTTTCTTACAGGGGTCCCTTATGACATGGTCATTCTTAGAACCGATGCAGGGTGTTTCCAAATCCAAGCTTGACATAGGTCTCTCTCTCTCTATGCATGATATAGAAAAGAAACTATAATGTATTTCGACTATACAGTTCTCCCTAGACCTCACACAGTAGGGGGCAACTGTTAACACTAGAAAATCGTACAAGCAAAAGATGACATTATTTAATGTCAAGTAGAAGGATTTACAGGGCTAGAAGACATTATAGAAACTGGAAAGTATTTAAAAATCTCTAAGGTCTGAGGAAAAATCAAATTTGAGCAAGTCATAAATGATTTTGTCTACATTATCCTTCGTGAAGAGCTCCTTTGCGTGCCTTATGACCCAAAATGCACGCAATCCTGGGAGTGGTGAAATGTCACTTTCTAGGACCACACAAATAATACTCCAGGACAGTGATTCCTCACTTGAAGCCACCTCATAATAGCCACCAAAGCCTCCTTAAACATCAAGTGAGCACAATATGGAATATTTGGACAACACAAAGGAACCATCCCCCTCTCTTGGGTCACCATCCACAATGTACCAAGAGAGGGAAGGAGGATTTTAATTGTCCTATATAAGGCCACCATAAGATGAAGAATAGGTGAGCACATTGTTATGCTGGCTAGAATTGCCCAAGCAATACCAGCAGTGTGTGATCCAGAGATGAAGATAGAGGAGACTCAATTGTTGGTTATCCAACAAGTTCAGTCCACCACAATAGAGAGAGGAAGACTTTGCACCAAGGCAAACTTGGGAGTAAAAGCATCCTTGCATCGGGACTTAGAACCCATGTTCTAGGGGCCCTTTGGCAAGAGGGTTAAATTTCCTCCTTATTTGCTACCAGTGCTCAATAAGAGGGGTCGAGAGCCACCGTTTGGATTATTGTTGTCATTTGACTCTATTCAAAGATTTTGTTTTTTTTGTTTTATTTTTAGTTTAGTCTTAGTTTATATATGCATGCTATTTCTCTATCTACTATGTTTATGATTCTAGCTCATTCCACTAGCTTTCTTAACTCCACTTCTTTTTCTGCCTATTACCAATAGCTTAAGTTGGTAAAACACACCCCTTAAGTTGGTGTGATTTCGTACATAAGTGCACCAAACACACACAAACACCATCCAAAGTTGAAGCCCAACAAACTTAAAACCAAAAAGAAGAAGAAAACATCTGCAATCATTGAACATGACTTAGGTTCAGATTCACAAGATGAAACTAGGATTACGACAATGGGTTTGAAAGGTAAGAACATAGCAAACACAATTTCTTCAAGTTATTCTAACATAACTCAAGATGATGATACAAGAATTTAACTCTTTCATATTAGAGTTGTTTCAAAACATACCAAAATAGACACACTATTTGATAGTGGTTCTCAAGCTAATTTTATTTCTTGAGACTTAGTTAAGAGGTTAAATATAGAAACTATTGCACATCCAAGACCTTATCCTTGAGGCTGGATATGCAAAAATTCAAACTTGCAGGTAACAAGGAAGTGAATCCTAAGCTTTGCAATCAATGCGAACTTTCTTGAAGAAGTTGTAGTTGATGTAGTTCCGCTTGACATTTCAAGTATTATTTTGGAAAGTCCTTATCTTTATGATAGGAGGGCAGTATTTTATCACCATGAGAATAAGTACCACTTGTTCAAGAATTGAATTGAGTACATAGTTAGAACGCATAAGAAGAAGAGGAGTTTGTCTCTTATACATGTAGGAGAAATGAAGAGATAGTGAATGCAAGTCAAATTTTGTCTTTGTTAATGTTCAAGCATAGTGATGTTTTGAATGAGACCTTTCAAAAAGATGCATCAAATGACCAAGATGATTTCATTGAAGTTTCTATGTTTGTAATAATATTTTTCAGGACTCTAAGATGTTGCCTTTCAAAAGAGGTCAACAAGATGAAAAAAACATGAAGCAACATGCATCATTATCGAGCAGTCATGTGAACAAGATGCCAGTGCAAGAAAGTGCAAAGGTCAAAGATAAAGATTTTTTTTTTTTTTTAAAAGATGGAATAATTTCCACAAGTACTTATTTTTTGTTTCAAAATGGTACATGGCAATGGAGAAAACACTTGGTCAAAAGTTGACGCAAGTACAATGCAAGACAAGCTAAAAATCGCCATGTCGACAGTGTTCGAGGTGAGAAAGTTTTCAAGTTTCCTTTAATTAATGAATAAGGTGGGAACAAATTTTTTATTCAAGGATAGCTTATTTTTCTACAAATTCTAGGAAATTGCAACATGTTGGTGTCTACAATAGTAAGACAGGGTCTCCAGAATCAAGGAAAAACAATTTTTTTTTAAAGCTCAAATTGTTGAATTTAGGAAAATTCGAGTGGATTGAAACTAGAAGGGTGAGGGAAATATAACCTCATCCACATGTTCAATAATGAAATATATTTTGGGGTCCAAAATTTTCCAGTGGGGAGGAATGATCAGGTGCTCAAAATTATGCTAAAAAATCAAGGTTTTCGTAATGAATCAAAACCTGAATGACTGCGTAATTCTCATCGTTTTGAATCCGAAGAGACTCGTTTGAGGGGAATGGACTCCGTATGGATTTATAAATAAGTCCTGGTCACTTTAATAAATAGGAAAAAAAATGCAGATAGGGAGCCTAGCCAGCAGTTCGTACTCTTAACATGGCATGCTAACTAGGCAAGTCAATTTTTGGTCAACTATCCTCCAGTTAATGAAGATTTTCTGAGTGGCAGATTTTGATTGGTTCAAAGATATGGTGTGTTGATAGGATTGCATTAATTTTGAAGGGCCAATGAGGAGGGGACACATGGCTGAACCTGGGGTCACCATCTTCCCTTCTCACAGAGTAACAAAATATTTTTTGGGACCGAAAGTATTAGTGGGGGTTGAACATAAGACCACTGCGCCACCAACAACACGTACCACCATATCTACTATCACTTATTATTTAAATGTAACATTCTTCACATATATTATAGTTTTATTGATTATGTCGTTAGGGGGATAGGAGGCCAACCCAAAAAACATACGACCACATCTTGGAGACCACAATGTAGCATGAAGCTCTTAACATAAATGCGCACTTAATTAGTCACTAATCCTTGTCTATTAACCTTAATCCAGATTAACAGAAAGTGAAGTTTTAAGAAATAACCCGTTTTAATTAGTGTTGATGTAGATTAATTAAGTTAATCCAAATTAAATTAGTGGTCTGATAATTTCAACAGAAAGGATATTTTTGGCGCCAACTAGCCTGAATTAGTGGAAGTTAGCTAAATTTAGGGAGGAAATTATGGAACAAACTATTGGAGGTCATAACTCAGTCAATGTTTTATCAAATCAGGAGCAGAAAGAGCCTAATATACCATTTTTGGGAATTCTAAACTCATTGGTGCAAGTTTCAGGAGCAGAAAATCATTGCAAACACATCATTTTTAAAATTTGAGCATAATATAGAGGCCCAAGCCATGGAAGTTGGACCAAGGAGAGGTATCCCAGGAGGGGTACACACCTTCATCAACTCACTATGTTGATGTGTTATATAGTGATGTAATATAATTTATTTGTTGTTGTTTTTTCTTTCTTTTATGTTAAACTGTTCATAACAATTAACATGAAAAACACTCATGAGACTCAATAACTTGCAAGAGAAATTGAACCCTTAAGCGCATGTAAAACATTTTTTTTAAAATCTGAAAAAAGGAATTATCACATTAATACTCGTACAACCCTTTCAGATCACTAAAAGACCCAAACATACATGCAATGAACTTAAATGGCTTCATGAGAATTTTATATGGATATATCATTAAATACGTGGTTGCTATAATCATCTCCTATGGACCAATGACTCAAATGCATACTATATCATGATTGTTTCATCAACATTAGCCCATACATGTGGCTTCAAAATGAACTCATGATACTCCTCCATAAAAAGCTTATCACCATGATGACTCAACATATTATTGATTGGACTCTCAACCAATACATAATGATGGAAAATAGCAACTATATGGATGTAGTAATCATCATATAACAACTCATACATGGTTAATCCATGTATCATGTCATCTCTATACATGGGTGAAACTATGATCGCATTTTATGCATGGCTGCACATATTTTAAACCAACATGTCAGTGAAACCAAAAGCATATTGATAAGGTGCTCAAAATTTTTCTCAAAAATATATTTTTCATAATGGTGTGGAACCTAAATGACAGCCTAGATGTCATCGTTCTGAATCTGGCACAACTTTTTTCACGAAGAACCGACACCATAGGCTCCTAGAAAGTTGTTTTGTCCACTTTCTTAAACAGGAAAATTTAAAAACAAAATGTAGGATAGCTGAGTCAGCAATCCATACAACTAACTGGCCTACATGGAAAGGTGACTATACAAGTTTGAATGGTCAATGTTATTCATGGTCGAATGAGTTTGTGCCAAGTGGAACTTTCTGATTGGTTTGAAATGTTGAGTTTTCAATGGTGGATTTGGTGGCTAACCATAGGCTGCCATGTGGCCCAAAAAGGGGCCACCATGTGGCATCATGAGGGCCAATAAAATATTGGGTCAATTTTGAGCAACAACAATAGGGATCGAACCCGTGATCATTGATCACTAATCACTAAGGAAAATCGTCGCACCAGTACACATGAGTCTTAAAAATATATGGTCTGATTTTGACTATATTTTAATGTTATTGGCACATTGGGGGGAGGGGGCCGGTGTCTAGCCCCAACCTTGTTCACCACGCCGAGGGTGGGGACCATGGGTATGAGGCTAGCCCCACCACCCCCCCTCCCAAATCCCATAACCATAACAACTAACGTCACCAACGGAAATGGTGTATGTCACCGGGAATGCAGAAGAGCGCAGTTATCCAAAATGCTGGGAGCTAGAACTGCCAACCCTAACCACCAACGAAGACCACCACTTGTGCCCACGTCAGATGTTAAGTTGGGTGGTTAGCCTTAATTGTTGGCACTTATATATATATATATATATATATATATATATATATATATATTATCCATATTCCATATGGTTTTAAATTTGATTTTTTGGCATTAGAGGGAAAATTAATGCCCCAACAATTTCACCCTATTTTTGGAGGAATTAGCACTCTGATAACGCTTTTTGGAGTGAATTTTTGGGTTCGATGCCGGTTTTTTGGGAAAATGTGGAGTGAATAGTGGAGCAACTAGGGGAAGTGATAACTTGATGATTTTTTTGCCAAATTCGATGCAGAAAGAGGCTACATAGGAATTTTTTTGAATTTTGGAGTTCATGGAACAAGTTTTAGAGTTATTTGAGCATTTTAAACACATGTAATCACACTTTTCAACATAATAGAAGAGTGCCAAGCCAGCTGGACCAAGGAGACATAGCGCAGGAGGGGTGAAATACTTCATCATGGGTTGTTTTGTGATTGTTTATGTTGATGTTCATGTGAGTTTGATGTTATTTTTCATGCTTTTTAATCTTAATTTTCTCATGAAATTCACATAAAAACTCATATTAAACTTGAAATTAAACTCTCAATCCTCAAAAAAATTCTTTACATTATGAATTGAATCTTAGCACAACAAAAATAATATTTCCATTCAGATCAAGTTGGTATCATAGCACTAGGTTTACTTGTGCAAGGAGGATTAATTTTTTTTGCAAGTGTTTAAAGTATTACAAGGTTGAAGCTCAAGATAGGAGAAGGAAATATTGTGGCTTCAGGTTCTCTAGTTGGAGTAAGGATAAGGAGAGCACAATTTCCACAATCACCACCACAAGATTTACCTCCAGTTGTAGTAGAAGATTTAGTAAGCATATCTCATGAAGGAGTTATTGATAACATGTTAGAGGATGAGAAGGATTTTAGGAAGGCTTTCTTTGACATGACAGAGATGGTGAAGGTCATGTATGAAGAGAGGAACACAAGGTTGCAAGGTGAAATCTCTAGGCCTCTAAGAGGAGAGGGTTCTCCATGAAGAAGAAGTAATAGAAATGGCGATAAGCTACCATCTACTCCACCATCATCCTCACCACCATCTTCACCTTCATGTTCATCCTCTTCCACTACTACAACCCTTACACATACTCATCAACGTAACTTAAAATAAATTGGTAAACAACCCTTGTTGAATCTTGGTATTAAACTTGAGTTGCCTATTTATAATGGTGAAGTGAATACAGAGAAGCTTGAAAATTGGGTTCTTCAGTTGGAGGTCTATTGCAGAATTCAAAACCTTCAAGATGATTATACAAATATGTAGCTAGTTTCCTTCAGACGAGAGGGTGCAACACTAGTATGGTGGGAAGACAAGAAAACATATCAGATAAAGAAAAAAGGTAAGATATCACCCTCTTTTTCTAATTTCATTGCTGCAATTAAAAGACAATTTTTCCGTCTAGCATAAGTGGAAAAAATACATCATGAATTGGCAGAACTTTAGACAACTTAAGGGTCAAAGTGTGCAATATTACAGCCAAGAATTTAGAAAAAGATCTCTTATGTTAGGTGTTGATTTACATTCACATGACACATTTCTGAAGTATATATGGGATTTACATAGCTACTTAAGGCACACTATCCTTATGTTCAATCCCACTAGCCTAGATGAGGTTTGTGTACAAGCCGCGTAGCTTGATGAAAGAGGGAAAAATATTCCAGAAGAGGTTAAAAATAGGCCATTTAAGGGTGGAGAGAAAGGAAAGGGAAAGAAAAATGAATCTATTAAAAAGGAAGGAGATAAATTACATGTAAAAAATTATACCAAAGAGGGTCATGATGAAGACCATTGTTTGAATCTTCATCCAGAAATGAGGCCCAAGAAATTCAACAACAAGGAAAAACACAAAACAGCTACAACCACTCAATAGGACTTGGGATCCAACTCGGGTGATGAAACTAAAATTACGACCATGGGTATGAAAGGAAAATAATCCATTTCTAGCACTAGTTCATCAAGTTGTCACACTATTACCCTAAATGAAGAAACAAGAATTGAATTATTTCATGTGAGGGTTATATCAAAACATAAAAAAATCAACACACTATTTGATAGTGAGTCTCAAGCCAATCTGATATATGAAGGATTAGTCAATAAAATTAATCTTGAAACCATTCGTCATCACAAACCATATCGATTGGATTGGATATGCAAGAACACAAATTTCTAGGTTACAAAAAAGTGTATTCTTCTGTTTGCAATCACAACAAACATCATTGACGAAGTTGAATTAGATGTCGTACCGCCTGATATTTAAAGAATCTTTTTGGGTATTCCTTACCTCTATGATAGAAAAGCCATCTTCGATCACTGTGAAAACAAGTACCAATTTTTAAAAAATGGTGTAAAGTATATTATGAGATATCATCGCAAGAAACTAAATCTTTTAATAGTTAATGCAAGGAAAATGGAAGACTAGTGAATTCAAGCAAGAATTTTGTGATTCTTATGATTAAACCAAATAATGATGTTGATTATGAAAAATTTCAAGGTTTTTATCCAATGTTGAAATCTGATTTGATTAGAGTGGTTAATAAAAATAATGAGATGTTTGAGGAGCCAAAGAGGTTACCTCCCAAGAGGGGAATCTAGCATGAAATACAGTTGCAACAAGATTTTCCTCTTCCTAACATTGGCATGTATAGGATTTTGGTGATGGAGAGTGATGAAACAAAAAATGAAATCCAAGAGTTGTTGGACAAAGGGATCATCCGACCAAGTACTTCACCATGTGGGTCACCTATTGTGTTGGTGCCAAAGAAGGATGGAACATGGCGCATGTGCGTAGATTTCCATGCATTGAACAATATTAAGGTAAAGAACCGTTATCCACTTCGTATAATGGATTATTTACTTTATCAATTGAAAGATGCAGATTATTTTACTAATTTTGACTTAAGGAGTGGCTACCATAAAATTAGAATTGTTGAAGGTGACATGTGGAAGACAACATTTAACATCAAACAAGCTAGTCTGTTTCAATGGCTTATTATATTTTGTTTCCGTAGTCCTACTACTTTCATGCATATGAAGAATGATGAATTGGAGCCATTTCTAGATTTGATAGTCCACTTTTATGGCATTGTTGTTCTTAGAAAATTTCATTATGAAGATGTCATGTATGAGAGAAAAATACTTGATGTTGTAACGCATGAACATTTGTTTTTGAAGATGTCAAATTATAAGTACGGTAAAAATTATTTGATGTAATTGGGGTATAATGTTAGAGGAGGTAAGTTTAAGGTAGACCTCTCCATGTTTGACACCATTGTGGATTGTTCAACACCCAAGATGGTCATCTCAATAAGAGGTTTTTTGGGAGCAGCCCAATTTTGGAGGAAATTTTTTGTTAATATTTCTTCTATTGTAGTTCATTGGGGAGGAAAAAAACAAGAGGCATGTGATGCTTCGATGAAAAATATCATTTCAGGTCTTTTATTTTCTATTTTAAAGTTGAAAATGTAATTTGAGTTTCAGGTTGATGCAAGTGAATTTTCCATTTCATTTCATTCAGAAAATTTTAATGGTACAATGATTAAGTTGCAGTGATTAAGGCACTTTCATTTAATGGATGTTCATCAAAAATTCCACTTGGTCAAAATATATAAGAGAGGTATATGCAATATTCATACTTTCAAGATGTACATTCAAGCTTGAGTCAAGTAAACCTAGTGGAATTTGTTTACCATTTTCATCATAACTTGTTGTCTCATCTTGGTAATAAGGATGTTGCTTTTGATGGAGACATGGAAAAACCAAAGAAGTTAATTAAATGAATCCAAATGGTACAAAAAACAATGCAAGATAATTTTGAAAAGAGAAAAGAAAAGTACAAGTATTGTATTGATCGCAAGAACCAAGTTGACGTCAAAGTTTGGCATTACTTTTGAAAGGAGGGGCTTCAAAATGAAGAACAAGGAGAGAATGTTCAGATTCCATCTTTTGAATATTTCACTTCAGAATTCCTTAACGAGCTTTAGCAAGACGCCATTCGTGACAGAAGAACACAGACTTCAAGACAAGGGAATGTTGATTACCATCGAGTGAAGCTCAAGGAAAAAAATTGATCAAAGGCCAAATGGATAGGGATTGGAAAGGTGAGGGGATGTAACTTAATCTACTTGATACTTTAAAGTAATATTTTGGGATCCAAAATATTCTAGTGGGGAAGAGTGATCAGGTGCTCAAAATTATGCTCAAAATCAAAGTTGTCGAAATGGTGTGGAACCTAAAAGACCGCGTATATCTCGTCATTCTGAATCTGGCGCATCTCATTCTGCGAAAAAACAAAACCGTATGCTCCCAAAAACATTTTCTATCCACTTTGTCAAACATCCAAATTAAAAAAAAAAATGTAGGACAACTGAGTCATTAGTCCATATAGCTGACTGGGCATGCCTATGTGGTAGGGTGACTATACAAGTTTGACTGGTCAATGGTCTTCATGATCTAATAATCCCATGCCAAATGGAACTTTGTGATTGGTTTGAAATGTCAAGTTTTCATTAGTATATTTGGTGGCCAACCACAAGTTTCCATGTGGCCCAGCTAGGGGCCACCACATGGCAGCCCGACGGCCACAAAAATATTGGGTTAGGTCTGAGCAGCAGCAGCAGGGGTCGAACTCGGGACCATTGAGCACCAAGCACCAAGGCATATAGTCGCACCATTACACTTGAGTCTTAAAAATATATGGTTTCAGTTTTATTATATGTTAATGTTGTTGGCATGCTGAGGGGAGGGGGTTGGGGTCTAGCCCCAACCCTAGTCACCATGTAATGGGTGTGGACCATGGGAGAGAGGCTAGCCCTGTGACCCCCCTATAACTATAACAACTAACATCACCGGCAGAAATGGCGTATGTGACCGGGAATGCAAAAGACTGCAGTTATCCAAACCATCATGAGTTGGAACCACCATCCCTAACCACCAACGAAGACCACCACATGTGCCCACATCAGATGTTAAGTCCAGCAATTATCCGTAGTCATTGGCGCTTTTATATAAAAAATTTGTATTTAAACATATTTCATATGGTTTTAAATCTGATTTTTATGCGTTAGAGGGAAAATTAATGCCGCGACAAATTTTCCCTCTTTTGGGCGGAATTAGCACTCCGTACTGCTTTTTGGGGTGAAATTGTGGGTTCGGTGCCCAATTTTGGGGAAAATGTGGAACAAATAGTGGAGAAACTAGGGGACGTGATAACTTGATGTGTTTTTGGCCAAATTCAATGAAGAAATAGGCTACACAGACATTTTTTGGCATTCTCGAGTTGATGGAACAGGTTTCAGAGTTGTTTGAGAATTGTAAACACATGTAATCACACTTTTCAGAATAATAGAAGAGGTTCAAGCCATTGGTTGTTGGACCAAAGATACGTAGCCTAGACGGGGTGAAATTCTTAATCATGTGTTGTTGTGTTACTGTTTATGGTGATGTTCATGTCTATTAGATGTTGTTGTTCAATGTTTTGTTTATGTTAATTTTCTCATGAAATTCACATAAAAACATAAAAAATCATATTAAAATTGCAATTAACCTTGCCATCCTCAAGAACTTTCTTTTTATTATGAATTGGAACTTAGCACAAAAAAAATTATATTCCCATTTAGATCACATATATATGGCTAAAAATGCAAATTTTTCTACTCATGAAAATACATATAGAGCTACTATAATAACATGAGTGAAAATAAATGAAATATAAAAGGAAAATCATGAATCTCCATATCATGCATAGATTCTCCTAAGCTTAATATACCTCCAAGAGACAGGCTGATCTTGTGGACTTGAATGTGCATGACACTCAAAATAATCATCATGTGTTGTTGCAATAATCTTGTACTGATAAAGTGACCAAATTCCCCCCTGAGATTGTTCACCTCTCACGATTTTAATTCTTCTATGAATATGGATGAAATAATCATGGATTGCAAAATGGAATTATCTTGACTATTTGAGTTTTTGCTCCTTCCTCCACACGGTCTTTGGCTTATTCTTCTCTTCCTTCACTTCCTTCTTTCCTTGTTTCATTGGTTTTCTTCTATGCCCCCTTTTATTTTTATTCTTTTGTCAAATTTTCCTTCAATAATAGGGAAACAAAAAATCTTTTTCCATATAGCAAAAATTACGGCATGTATAATACTCCACATGCATAAGAGGATCAAATCTTCCTTTTCTCATGCTAGCTATAAACCTTATATGAAATTTTCCTATCCTCCATCAGTTATACCTTCAATATATTTCCTTATGTCCAAATAGGTGACATGAGTAACACTAAGCACAAAAGTCACAATTATATATGTTGGTCAATCTCCTTGGCTATTGATATTGCTACAATATCTGTTGATTTGATCTTTACGTTTTGCTTTAGAAATTAGATGCAAATTGCCGAAATTTGTGGTATTTTTAACACTCAACATTACTAATTAAAGGAATGAAGAGGCTTTGATTCCTTTGAAATTTTATAGATCCGCCACAATCTCCTCTTGGAGAAAAATATCTTCTAAATGTGGGTGCTTCTTGTTTTTCTTCTTGATCAACTACTGGTGCTGCTTCTTGTTTCCTTGGTTTTCACTCTTGTTGTTGGTATTGTTTGCTACAAGTTTCTTGGGTTCTTATTTGATATTTTTTCCTGCATGAAAACTACATTCACCCTTTTGAAATCTAAGACCAGATTTATCCAAAGGTGATATTTGGATCTCAAGCAATCTATCTACTGCCACAATGCTCTTCTCCATATTTTGTTTCTTTCTCAAATACACCACTTCAATTTCTAATTTCTGAAACTATTTTTCCTTCTCTTGGTACTACTTCCTCATGCGTTCCTCAACTTTTTCTTATTCTTCCAATTTAATCCTTAAGCTAATAATATCTTTCTTTATTTTACCTCCTTATCATCATAGATCTGCAACAATGTTTCTTATCGTTGCGTCTAGATGTTAGTCTAGAAATATCATCTCTAAGAATCTTAAAATTATCCTCATCTTCACTATGTTCTTTAGAATTATCTAAATATGAATCATCAAAGGTATAACTCAAAAGAAAATTATTAATGTTTATGCCTTTGGTTTCATGATTTTCTGATCTTTTCTCGTCATCTGTTGAATCATGTGCACTAGAATAATGAGACTCTTTTGGATGAGCTTCTTGTCTTTGAAGGCCCTTCTTATTTTTCTTCTTCTCGTTTCTGTTCTTCTAATTTTCCTTATTGTTGTTGGTACCCTCTACATATATGGATTCTAGCTCATCCCACATTTTCTTGGCATATTTCAAACCTTCTTGTCTCTTGAAATCATCATCATGAATATTCTTGTAGATTATGCATCTAGCTTGTCCATCCCACTGCAAAAAATCATCTATAATTGGATCCTTGCCACAACCTTCATATACTACTCTCCAAATATAACATCCACAAGATAATAACCCTGATTTTATATTTTTTTTCCATACCTTGTAATTTGTAGCAGTGAGGACAACCACTAAAAAAAAAAAAAAAACCAAATTTCGCCAACAAATCATAGATCTCCTCTCCAGTTATCAAGCTACAACCAAGAGCCCCAGTTTGATACCAAATAAATAAATAAAACTTCTTTTTATAGTAACTACATATGTACATTAAAGAAATAAATAAACTAGAGGTATGGTAAATAAATAAATATAAAAGATGTATAAAGAGGTAAGGTAAATAAATTAAAATATATCAAATAGGATTAGAAATCAACATCTAATTATATACCAAGCCTATGGGCCAAATACTATGGACAAAATTATTATTAATATGAAAATAAAACATTATTAACCCTAATATAAATATAAATATTATTATTATTATTAAATCTAATATTCATATTAATATATTATAATATTAATATTATTAAATTTAATACAATATTGAATTTGTTATATTATAATATATATCAATATATCATGATATTTATATTAACTCTACATATATATGGGAGGGATGAAAAAATACATATGATAGTTATATTATGATATATATATTAACTCTAGATATATATGGGAGGGAGGAACAAAGACATATGATAGAGGTGGAGAAATTGGAGGAGTGATAAGGGAAGGATTATAGAGAGGAAGGGAGAGGATTATAGAGAGAGAGAGAGAGAGAGAGAGAGTAATAGAGAGGAAAGTAGGATAGAAATGGAGATAGAGAGAAAGGAAAAGAGAGAGGAGGAGAGTGGGAGGGAGATAGGATGAGAGAGGGAGGGATATAGAGACGGATTTGGAGGGGGGGAGAGGGAGGGAAGAGGAAAGACATAGAGAGTGAGAAGTGGAGAGAGAGAAGGAATGAAAAGGGATAGATGTAAGGAGAGTGTGTATGTTTGGGGGTTATTTAAGATACGAATAAGGAGAGATGGAGAGAAGGGGGGGAGAAGGGGAGATGGAGGCATGTAGTACTAGATTTGGGAAGAGAGAGAGCGAGAGAGAGATGGAGGGGGAGAGAGATGGATATAAGAATAAAGAGATAGAGAGAGAGAGAGAGAGAGAGAGAGAGAGAGAGAGAGAGAGAGATGGAGGGAGAGAGAGAGGGAGAGAGGACAATAGGAGGGAAGAGATATAGAAGCATGGGAGAGGGAGGGAAAGGGAATAGAGAGAGAGAGAGAGAGGGAGAGGAGGATGGAGTGAGAGATAGATATATTGGAGAAAGAGAGTGTATGTTTTGAGGTTGATATAAAGAGACAAAGGGAGATAGAGATATATATGGAAGGTGAAGAGAAAGAAGAGATAAATGGAGTCAGGGAGGGAGGGACAGATACATTGATAAATATGGAGTGAGAGAGTGTGTGTGTTCAAGAGAGTGAGATATAGATATATATGGGTGAGAGAGGGAAGAAGATTTCTTGGACTATATGCATTGATATTAGTGTAGATGGTGGTTTCTAATCCAATTTGATTGCTTACACTAGATGCATCTATTTTAGTGTAGTTGCTTATTTCTAATGATATTTGATTACTTACACTAGATGCATTGATTTAAATGTGGATTATTTGTAATCCTATTTGATTTCTTTCACTAAATTCAATGATATCAATGTCGATGGTGGTTTCTAATCTTATTTGATTGCTTTTCCTAGATGCCTTAAGTTCAATTCAGATGTTGATTTCTAATTATATTTAATACCTCACACTAGATGAATTGGTTTCAATGTAGATCATTTATAATTCTATTTGATTTCTTGCACTAAATTCATTTATTTTTGTGTAGATGGTGATTTATAATCCTATTTGATTGCTTGCACTAGATGCATTGATTTGAGTGTAGATTTTGGTTTCTAATCCTATTTTCTTACTTGCACTAGATACATTGATTTGAGTGTAGATGTTTATTTATAATCTGATTTGATTACTTGCATTAGATGCCTTGATTTCAATGTAGATGTTGTTTTCTAATCTTATTTTATTTTTTGCGTTAGATGCATTGATGTGAGTGTATATGTTGATTTATAATTTGATGTAATTGGATGTATGATGGTACATTAATTTTAAAGTCATTGAATTAGTAGTGTGCATTGATTTCAGTGTAAACACAAAACATTATTGACAATGTACATTTATTTTTGTGTTATAGTAATTAAACCTATTAATATTGGAGAGAAAGAGAGAGAAGGTATGATGTTTACTACAACAGCTCGAGCTAAATATTTAAATGATTTATAACTTCAATTGTCCTTTTCATATAATTGATATGAAATGATGAAAAAAAAAACAAGGGTGACAATAAGAATATTGGAAGAAAATAGTTTGAGATTAATCACAATGACTATTTGTAATTGACTACATTCTTATTATACACATTTTCTATCATTCAAAACTATTACATTGTCACTTTGCATTCAAAAATTTATTTCATCATTTTTCATCATTAAATTTATTTTACAATGTTTATCATTTCAACAAAATGAGGTAACTAAGAAAATTTAAAATTAAAATGACTAGATAAATCTCAAACATATTTAGCATATTTAAAATGGTTATATTAATATTAGATGTATTTACATATTATTGATAAAACTAATCACATGTTCCATAGAATTTCGTTGGCTGCACACGAATGAAACAAACCTAGATCCATATTAACCTTGGATCTATCAACTGTTGAGAGGGATCAAATATCTCAAGCTGCAAACCTTTCCTTAAGTTTTTAACTTGAAAAAGAGGTTTTCACCTCGAGAGATTTGATCCCTCTTGGCGCTTGATAGATTCAGAGTTAAGATGGATATAGGGAGGTTATTTTGGCCAGCATTAGTGAAATTTTCATCCGGACGGAAAAAATTACACATCTCCCCCATATTGGTTTATATAATGAGCCTCTTGATGCAATAAATAATTAAAAATTAACTGATCCAATGTTATATCAAAAAATATATCTACAAATCTTATATTTTATCCATGGAAATCTAATATTGCCATTTTAAATGGAATTCCGTTTACATTACACGGTAGACATATTATGGATGTCTCCACATACTTCCCTCCATGCATGTTTCTCCCCACACAACAATTTTCCTACTACATGTTCCTCTTCCGCACACATCCCCACTTCCACACCTATGCACATATTCCCACATCCATACACTTCTTATATGTTTGGTAGGATACATTTTTATATTTATTAAACTTTTTTATAATTTATATAATTAATATAGGATCAAATATTTTAATGATTATTTTTTGAAAATTATCATAATTTGATTTTAAATTGATAGTAAGAACAGATGATTGTTCGAAGATTGGAGAATTGGGGTGGTGATAGTGTCTTGTGATTTTGTGGGTTTTGGTGGGTGGACAACAGGAAGTGGTATGTGCGGTTGTACTCTGTTTCATCGGGTTTCACTTTGTGCGGGAAATTAGACTTATAGTTGGGAAGCAGCAAGGTGTGGGAAGGGGCAATTCATGCCACGACAATGTGGACGTGCACACAAAGGAGGACTTGTTAGCGAGATGGAGTAGTGTAGGCCAAATGAGGACCCTAAATTGGATTCATAATCCACCGAGATTCAGCATTGTGTAGCTTCCATGATGGTCTCTCCAGCCTAGTCGCCTAGTCAAGTTGACGCTCTGGTCACCGTGGACACGATTTTAGTTCAACTGCAAAAAATGCATCTCAATCTGGACAACATGAGAGAACAGAGGTATGAAGAACGTAACGAACTCATATCTTACATTAATTATATTCAGCATATGCAAAATGAAACTCTATATGATTTGGAGAGTCTACGTCATTAGCTGCGACACTCCAATGACCACCTCCGAGAACTGGAAATATATATCGAGCACATCAACTACCATGTTCACAACCGTGTAGGTTTATTTGCAAGGTAACCAGTAGCCCCTCCAAATCCTCCTACATGAAGCTTTGTATTTTCTTGTTTTTTTCTAGTCCTATGGAGGAAATAACCAGTGGCACAGTTTGCCTTAGCATGCACCCGAGACAAGTATGGCCTTTTTTGCAGCTTGGGTTGCTCAGATGTATCACAACAATGTTGACTTATGATGTAAATTTTGAAATGATAATATAAATTAGACTTTGACCAGAAAAAAAGAAAAATAAAATATGATTGTTTCATATCTATGGAATTGTTTAATGTCATTCTAGCTTTGTGTTACTCATTATAAGTATTAATCTCAACTAGTGATAGCCTTCACCAAAATTAATATCTTGTGTCATTCATTCATATAAGATAAATTAAAATAATGTTATTAATGTTTAGTCAATGAAACTATGGTAGTTCATAATCTACAAGACTATGATAATTCCATTAAATTAAAAAAAGATCTCATTTCAATTAAAAATAATAATTATAAAAGGGTGTCATCTAAAATTTACTCCATGATATGGAAACATGATTCTCACCTCTACATATTTTCGATTTGCATAAAAAAATGAAATCATCTCATAGTTTAGTGGTTGAAAATGAATTTATTTGATTAGGTTATTTACAACAATATATTGTAACCATGACAAGATAACATAATTATAATTTCAAGGTATGGACTAGCAGCTTTTATTTCAATTTTTACTATTTATAAAAGAAATAATATATAACTTAAACATATGTACATTTAAAAAACACAAGGCCCAAGATTTTTAACCATGGATATTAATCCCCATTTTACTATGGATATTATTAATTTGTAAATAAGTTTTCTTACAATACCATTGGCCAATACCACATGCCCAAAAAACCATAAGTCACTTCATATGACTCTTGTTCATATGATATTTTTATTTGATGAATTAATTTAAGTAAAAGGGAAAAATGGGCATAACTACTTTCGAGATAAATCTCAAGCTTTGATTTTTGTATACCACTATGAATATTCTAGACTATTATGAGGAGAGTAAATCTTCACCATCTACCTAATAATTATTTATAATTAAATTAATATTCTACAAGCACTATTCCAAAATAGGCATGCCTATTAGTGTAATTAACTCTTTCTATAATTAACAATTATAGTAATAATTTAAAAACAAGGTTATATTTTAACTAGTTTTTATGGTTTTTTTAGGTTAATAAAATGAGATGTATTATTCCCTGTTGGGGTGACATCGGAGGAAAATGGACGATAGGTCAGAGCATTAACTCCCCTACCCACATGTCATGTGGTTTTAGTGAGGCGTGTCAAAGAAGCCTCTTGGGGCAGGCAGAAGGAAATGCATATGGAAAACTTAAGAGTTATAACCAGTACTTACGACCCTATAGATTGATGTTTGATGTGCATGGTGATGGAAGTTAAGGTTGCATATGGAACATGGGATTTGGGTGTGCAGGGTGACCTTCTACCTTTGAAATCCCTATCCTTCCAAACTGAGATAAGGAGGAGTGGAATTTCAACTAGTTTAGGAGATATTGGCTTTGCCATTGCAAATTTTCGGAGCACAAGGATTTGGGACCTAGGCTCATCTACATACGCTTAGCCATTAATATGGGATATTTATTTTTGAAGGCAGACATAACGCTTGGTCTAGGAAACTAAGGCATCATCATAGGATCTCTAATTACTTTCCAAACCTCTGGTAAAATCCTTCTCCACATAGTAACTTTGTTTCAAAATATCTCTTCTAGTGGGTCTTCTAGTTTTTATGTAATAATAACAATATTTTCCATGGAATTTGTGTTCTAGTGGGTTAAGACTTTTGGTTCAGGTGACGACCCTTCTAAGGGCTCGTCCCCTTGAACAATTTGTAGCTTTTGTGCAATAGATATCACTATTCAAAGAGAGATTGGAGGACTATATTTCTAGTTAAAAATTGGGAATATTGGGTCAATATTCATCATGGTTTCTCTTCCCTTATCGAGTTTTGCAATTCTTTGGTGAACAGAGTGGTGGAGAGATAGCCTAGCATCATCTTTCCTTTCAGGCTTGGTATGGGTAATAGTTATTTTAGTTCTGGAAAGCTAGTGGATGGGTTCTAAGTCAAAATCAACTGCTCTCCTTATAGCCCACATCATTATCTTCGTATTTGATTTGGATACACCAGCAAGGCCCAGTTGTAGTATTACAACAACTCTCCATTATCCAAGTAAAATAGATTAAAAATAATAATGGGGACCCTTTAAAATTTTTAGGTTAATATTTATTTTTAGATATAAAACCTTAAGATAGTATTTTATTATATCAAGTTTTAAATTTTCTTTAAAAAATAAGAAAACACCTAAAATAACCCATAAAACAAAAAGCATAAAAGTGGGAAGGAAAAAACAACGAAATTGCGAATAGAAAATCATTGAAATAGCGAAATTCCGAAGTATGAGTAGCTAAGTTACGATATGTGAATCGTCGAAATGCGAATTAGCGAAAACCGTCACCTAAAAGATTCCGATATCGCATTCCATCATCTGACATAGCCTGATATCGTATCTCGTCTAAACTCATCACAATATCGCACTTCACATTTTGCAGATTTCTTTGAAGCATGAAAACTCGTCATATACCAAATTCACTGATCAACAAATCCCAATGTGATGACATCTGTCAAAATCACATGAACCCATGCTTGTTAATTTAATGTTAATTCAGGTGTTTTGTTATCTCGAGTCTTGTGATCGATTTGTAATTATTCCAAATATTAATACCAAGGATTTCCCATTATGCATGAGTTAAGTTGATAGGATAGTTAATATCCTTCGAAGTGATTTCAGCTTATCCTCTTTGGTTTTATTTTCAACAGGGTAATTCCAAACACTTAGGCATAAAAGGATGTCAAGTTTGATTAAAGAACGAAGGAAATTTTCCACCTCGTCACTGTTAGTCATAAAACAAGAGGAAAACAACGAAATGGCTCCCCTAATATCGGATACTACATGCAACCCAGAAATTGGTTCTTCAATATGGGAAGGGATCTATCAATTGTTCGAGAAAGAGAAACCGCAAGTAATTCTGGACAGAAAATTTGTGGCCAACGACACTTTATCCAATGATTCAGAATCATGGACAAACACTGCTAATTCTTTTCTTCACAGATTTGTTTCTCGTCCTAAGATGTTTCCATATACTGATTTAGTTAAATGGGTGTTCGATAATGTAGATATCCAAGATATAAAATTTGTTACTAGAAGCAGAATTGTCATTAGCTCTCTCACGTCATCATATTTGAAGAATATGTATAAACTGCCAGAACCCTAGAAGAGATATGACTCCAATTTTTTTCAAGAGTTCATGCAGGAGAATGAAAATCTTGCGACTATAATTAAAGAATGGAGAAATGATGCTAACGGACAAAAGTGCGACAATAAGCGTATGTATTCAGTCATCTCTCTTAAAATCCCATTCTTTCATATAGCTGCAATGATGTGTTGTCTCTTTGGATCTGTAAATACGATCAAGTTTAAAGAGAATTGGGCACCATTGATAGAAGCAGCCACTGACGACTATATTATAGATTGGGCTACTATTATTTCTGATAATTTGATAAGATTTATCACATCCTATAGATAAAATCTAAATGCCCTGTCCAATTTGTCTCTCATTTTTATATGATTTCCTATATCTTAGAAGAAGTCTTTTTTTCCTTTGAATTTTCGTCATTAGGATGGAAATGGACCAAAGAAGTTGAATCCCCCATCTACATACAGTTATATTTCTTGTGGGAATCAAAATATCATTCTCATATGTTCATAATATGCAATGATGTAATGCTTTTGGTCTTCCAAGTCATTTTCGAAAGAAAAATCCATAGAGTCACCGCTGAAGCCAATAAGAGTCTTAAGTTTGTAGGTAGGTGGTTTGGTGAAGAGAACTTTTTCCATACATCCGTATTTTTGGAAGTTATGCCCATCCTCATGTCCTACCCTTGTATATACCAGACAAGTTGTTGGCCAAAGAAATTACTAATCAAACATTTGGTAATGGTTTAACAAAAACCCTAAAAGATGCCAAAAAGACCATTTGGAGAACTTTTCCTTTTTCCTGTGGTTCATATGCCCTAGAAATTTTCATGCATGCCTGTCTTGAAATTAATCAATTAAAACCTTTCAATTTTCTAGTTTTACCCAATAGAAATTATGATTCCTATGGTATTTCCAGAGAGATAATGAATCAGGTCAAGCTGTGAGCATTTCTAAGCGAGCCTGATAGATTTGACGATATCTTTGAGTCAATTACCAAATTTTCAACAGTTCAGCAAAAGGCAGCTGAAAGAATCAAGCCATAATATTTGATAAGATTCAAATTGTATCAAGAACAGAGAAATGCCCATTTTCCATATTATTTGTTCCACAGAATAGAGCCGAAGGCAGAATAGGTTATATTTGTAATGACTTCTCAGGTATTACTACCGATTCAAGAAGAAAAAATCGCAAATGTTCAGTAGGATGATAAATTCATCCAAAATTGGGAAGATTTCGAGAAAGAAAGATATGAGACTAATACCCATGTCACTCAAAATACCATTCAGTCAGAAACTGTGCCTATTGTGGGTGCTTCAAGTTCCATAACTCATGCAGATGAGCTAGGTGTGCAACATGTTTATGTTGATATAGACAACTCCAAGGATCAAGAAGAAATTAGGGAAACCTAATGTACTATAGAGATTTCCAAAATTATTCTTGAGAAAAGCCAAATCCAAGGACACAATGATACAAAGGAGAAACCAAAAGATACATCAGCCCAAGATATGGAAATCATATTGGTTTTCCCAACTACTTAATAGTCCTCAAAATTGAATAAATACCTCCATTGGATGTATTTTATAGTCCAAGACACAAGGTTGTCATGACCAGGTCAAAGAAAAAGCGGAAGATGGAAGATTCTCCAGAATTTCCTATAGATGCAACACTAATGTGAGTCCTTTAGAAAGGAACTCAATTATTTCTAGGGAGGTAACTTAACAGATTATCTCAATTTACAGGTGTTTATGCAAATGAAACCATTGATAAGGCAACAGAAGTTGAATCATTAATTTTAATGAAAGATCAAAAAATTGCTCAAATGGAGCAAGTCTCCTCTGATGAAAAGCAAAGGATCGAGCATGAGCTGCACTCAAGCATCAATGATCTACAAAAAGAGCTTGAAGGTCTCAAACTCAAACTCAAAAATGAGATTAAAGAAAAATATCAAATGTTTCATCAATTGCAGCAAAGGATTGAAAATCCAAGAAAAACCCAAAATCAATGAAGTAAAGAAAGAAGCAATAGAGTTGAAAGCATTACTAGCAACACAACAAGAAATTTTCTATCGAAGTTATAATCAAATTCAAGAGAAAGTTAAGACCAATGATCAATTAGTCACTCATATTTCTAATATGATAACTTATTATGAAGAAATTGGTGATAAGGTGTCAAATTACATAGATTGGCAAGACACTGCACAGGGTAGAGCAATCAATCTCCCTCATCTTGAAGAATCAATTAAAGATATAATATTTGGAGTTTGGGATACTATAATGAAGAGATTTGAATTAGCTATTACCAGAGCTAAGAATTTATCTTCCCGCATCTCTGAGTATAGAATATATTATCTTATTCAAGCCAAAATGATTCATGAAGCATCAAAAGACACCATGTCAGATACCAGTTTCCTGAAGCAATCTTGGCAAGAGACATCAAACAAAAAAGCTCATTACATAGAAAATATGACAAGGTTAAATATGGAGATTTACTAGTACTTGTTGATTAAGCCTCATAACCAATTGATAATGTTGAGGTGCCTCTCCAATGCAGCAACTCAGCTTCTTCCAGCATGCAACGATGCAGTATTCACAAGAGATATGAGAATTCAGCTAATTCATCCCCCCCAGCTTGAACATATGGTCAAAGCTGCTAGCTCAAAGACCAACTCGAGAGTGAATATGAGAAATAGTCTTAAACTATTACAACTTATGCATTTTGTTTTCCTAGTTTATAGTTTTATAGTTTAGAGTAATATTAGAGACTTCTTTCACAAGTCTTCTATTTTTGTAATATTAATTAGTTTTTAAACCCCTTTCGTGCATTTAGAAAGGGGTCTAGAATTTTGAGAAGACTACTTTTGGAACTTACACTACTGTTTGAACGAAAGTTATTTAATTGAAAGTCTAAACTTTGAAACTATCTTTTCATATCTAAATCTATGATGCAACGGGTATTATTATTTGTGTATTGATTGTTTTATGTTTCTAAAAATTTGGCAAACTTATTTCTGTCTATTAGTTTTGTTCTAATAAGCATTGAAGTGATATATGTTCTTATTACTATTGATATAATATATTGAATGATATGTTGTTAGATGTGAGACTTAGTGATCTTTTATGTGATTAATTTTATTCATCAACTAAATCAATTAAATTGATTTAGTTTCCTAAATGTGCTTATATTCATTAAGTATGCATTGATCTATATTATTTCATGCTTGTGAAATTCTACGCCTTAATCATGTAAATGAATCCAATCCTGGGAAGTAGTTAGATCTAGTTTTAATTTATGTTATCATTAGAATAAATCACCCAGCTAGTGTTGATTTCATTTCTTTTCTTATATAAAATCTCTTTATATGGGAAACTAGTCCCTTTATCCCCAGCCAGACCCACCATTTAAACAAAAAAGGAGTTTCTTTAAGCTCCTGACCGGGTGGAATCCCTAATGTTGAGGAAGTCACTTTCCAACCTACAACCAACCCAAAGAATTCAGAGGAACCGACACATATGTGTTGGGATTTGGTTTGGAAATATACGATTGATGCCCAAGAGGCCATGCAATGTCGACGTGGTGGCGTGCATAGGGGCGTTAAGACACATGGCCATGGAGTAGAACACTGGGTAGAGATTCAGGATTTAGGCGAACAATTAGATCAATAGGTTGTCCATTCTCTAGGAAGAATAGAATTGGATCCTCCATTTCATTCTTTAGAGCTTCAACAGGTTACTATGCTCCTAAAATAGCTTGCATAAAAGCACCATGATGGAAGGAATGGAATTATTGATTTTATGAACGATCTCTAGAAAATTAGTGGCACATGATGGACCGACTGGTACCTTTGTGTCACTGCCAAAAAAGGATTCGTGAGAGGCTAGACCATCTGGAAGGAAGTATGGAACATATGGAGGGACAAGTTCATGAAGCTTTTTGTCCCCCTTCGTCACCATGAAATGACCCATATAATCCAGATCTGGGAAACCTCTTAGAACAAGTATGTAAATTAGAGGTATTCTAGTTCTTGGGATCTTCTACTATTTTGGGGCTATTTGCATGTGGTCTCTTAGTTTTCTTTTCATGCTAACAATGTTCCTTTACTATTATCTTCTAGCCAATAAGTCTGGTAAGAATGAGACCATAAGCTTTTTTATTAACAACTACTCTCAATCTATCTTTAACATGAATAAATAGAAATATTAGTTTACTAAAAAAAACATGAGATTTATTATAAAATAAATATTTTGATGTCTATTATAGAGTTATGCCTATCAGAATTTATCTGCTATATATATATATATATATTATGCCTATCAAAATTTATTAACTATATATATAATATATATTTAAATTATATTATATTATAATTTAAAAAAAAATTATAAAACTTATTATAAAATAAATATTTTGATGTTTATTATAAAGTTATCTGATAGATATATATATATATATATATATATATATATATATATATATATATATATATATCATTTTTAATCAAATAAAATATTATTTATTAAAATTTAAAATATAATTGTTGACAAAATTGACAGAGCTCTTGACGTCAAATTTGATATCGACGCCCGCTTCACCTCTATCTCCAAATTTAAAGATCAATAAACAAAGAATGGCAATATAAAAAGGTGGCATATCATTAAAAAAAAAAATTTATTTAATATAGTAATTTTTTTAAATATTTTAAATATGGTCGTGAGATGACGGGTGCTAATTCTTATTAGTAGAGATAACGTGTTTGAATTTGAATGAGTGATGTTGATGTAGCCAATAGAAGATATTAATCTCGGTAAAAGTTTTATGTAAACTATTAAAATATGAAATGTAATTTTCATATTTAAAAGGTATTTTTTTCCGCAATGTAAATATAAGTTGTTTGTAGAGTATTTTAATAATATTTTAATTATCAAATTATTTTTAATGTATAAAGAAATTAAAATAGGAAAAGTTAGAATATTTTAATAATAATCTAATCATTAATATAGATAAAATAAAAATGAAACTAAAATAAATAAAAAAAATCTAAGAAAGAATAAATAAAATATTTAAATAAAAAAGAATAAATAAAATATTTGAATAATAATTTAGTTATTAATTTATATAAACTATTAAGAAGGGAAACAAGTAGAATATTTTAAAAATAATTAATCATTAACATAAATAAAATGAAAATGAGCATAAGGTAAGTACAGAATTTAAAAAATCAAGTAGAATATTTTTATGAAAGTTTAGTTATTAATATATATATATATAATGAAATCAAGATATGTACAATGATAAATAAAAAGAAAGTAAAATATATTAATGATAATTTATTCATGAAATGACTTAATGAGATATAGTGAAATGACTTAATGAGATACCGTAAAATGTGAACTTTTTATTTTTAAGTTATATAAAAAAAGGTCATGATATCAATATTTGAGAATGGAATTACATTTAGGAGTTCAAAACACGTAGGTTCTAAAAATTTTCATATGATTTCTTAGAAGGTTTATTTTAATATGATATGGATCACAAAAGTTTACACTCTTAAATAAATTGTGTTGTTATTTGTTGGGTTTGCATAGTGAAATAAATTTATGTTAAGAGCTTTTTTTATCTTTGTTATATGATATGAAGTGTCATTTTCTTATTTTCCAATTTGTTTTTAGGAATATGTATTGCAAGTCCAAAATGCTCACAAGAATACCATGTACATAATAAATCTAAAGGCTATTATATCAACTTTAATTATTGTTCAACTACTCCTTTGGTCGATTACATAGAAATTGTTATGAAGGTTGGTCTCTGCAACTACCATAGTGGATTAATGCCCTTATGATTCTCTTCTTCATCTTCAAGCTTCTATTGTCAATAAAGATACTCATTCTCTCTTCTTTAGTCTTTTATAGATATAATGGTGATTTTTTCATATCTATAATTATTATTTTCTTTTCGAGTGTCACATATGGCATCTCTAAATAAATGGGAAAATGACATTATCTCTCTTACAGATTTATAGATGTATTTTTTTCTTAATAATATATTTTTAAGTAACAAATCCAACCTATGGAGTAGAAAAATTAAATTATCAATGAACTAACCAAAAAAATAATAAATTTGTAAAGTAAAAACTCAAAAAAAAAAAAAAACTCTATCTTTGACTACATAACTTCAACTACATCTATGCTAACACCTCTCCCTAAAAATAAATATTTTAATTCTAATCCTTTATTTGAGGTGAATGCATGCAAATCTATTCTATCATTAAATTATCTAATAACATATCAATCATTTATTATATTATTAAATATTAATTGCTTTAAAAATGGTTATTTTACAAGACAAAATATTTATTTTCCTAAAATAAATATTTAAGTTAATATTAATAAAAAATCACAATTTATCACTTAACTACAATTTAACGAATTTAAAAATCAACTATGCGATGTTACGCAAAATATTAAACAATGTATATGAGAATATTTTAAGGCGAACGAAAATATCCTCAAACGATGATCACACAAACACATATTCGCAGCACTACAACATTATTATATGAATATGTCATGTATGTTTACTTAAATGGACAACAAAACTATGAATATGATTCGAACGAATTAGTTTAATAACTAAAGTACCTGAAGCATGACATTTCTTAGTTTTTCTCTTCTTTAATTAAGAATAATATTTGTTTGCCTTAATGTGAGAACAAAAATAGGGAGACAAGGAGAAGTAATTAAATTAATCATTAAATATAACAATGAAACATACTTAATTATTTATTTAAACACATTTATTTATTTATGTGTTTGTTTGTTAATTATGTGTTTGTTTGTTAATTATGTGTTGCTATTTTTTTGGTGTTTTTTAAATAGTGAGTATACTCACTGATAGGTGTCTACTAGTATCAATTTTAACTATTTTATTTTTAGTTTTTTTTTTTTAAATTTAGTTTGTAAAATAAATCTATAAGTGGTAGAATATATGATGAAAAAAATAAAAAAGTTTTATGTTAATAAATTATGCGATGAAAAAATTATTTTACAAACACAAATCTAATTATGAATCCAGGGAAAATTTTAGGGGTTAATATTCGGAGGTGAGCTAATTTTTCATGTTTAAAAAAAAAATAAGATTCATGACTTTTCATTTTTTTAGAATATGATTCGCCCAAATTTTATAGTATAATAATATTTTACCTTATTAATTGCCAAAATTTTATAGAGACTATATAAAATCATTAGAAATATAAATATTTTTATAAAAGTATCACTAGTAGTTTTTTTGCATATTAAAAACTAGTAATATTTGCCAATATTTATAAACTTAGAGAAATTTCTATCCTTTATAACCTCTGACAATTGCTAGAGACATACTACTAGCAATTGCATCACATGTTGCAAAAGAAATGCCATAAGGTAATAGTGTTGGGTGTGGAGCCTCATTATCTTGTTTATTTTGTATCACAATGTTGGACCCTTGTAATTAAACTCTGTCTGGGGGTCTAAGGGCGGCAACAGTGACTTTATGGAGTCCCCCCTAGCAGGGGGTTTCGGGGGCAGTCTCCCGAAGCTAAAAACAGATCTAAAATTTCCTTGTAAAAGTATAGTAATTTCTAGTCAATTTGGGCTTTTAATTAGGCAGATGATCTGACGATAGAATTTATGTTTAGTTTAGGGTTTTTTTCCCTAGAAGACAACCCCTCACTTGTATGAGGGTATTCTATTACGGTTGTGTATTGTATGTGTATTGTTAGAGTGAGAAAAAGATAGGGAGACTATGAGAAAGAACAAAATATATTACAGTGGATCTGTTGTAGGTTCTATCTCTTCATTTTGAAGGATAATTGAAAGGAATGACTGGCTATTTGGGGTGGACGTATCCCAAACTGGGTGAACTATGTATATTTGTGTCTCTCTGATTTTATGTGTTCCCTATGTTTGTGTTTCTGCATATATTTTCTTTGTTCCAGTTCTCTGTAATATATAATTTTCTAAAAAATAGCATAGGAAAGAGTAGTCTATAAGAAACAAGTTGTTATAGAGAAGGAGCCATTGTGAAGGAATGAAAGGCAATTTTTGCTTCCATGGAAGTAGGTCATGGAGGTTTCAAAGATATTGATAATAGGAGTTATCAAATAGAAAATTTTGGTATAGATATTGAAATACGAAATTGTGGGTGAAAACATATATATAAACCAACATAATATGTTCACATATATACAAAATTTGTTATAGATATTGAAATAGAAAAATTGGGGTGAAAATCCTTTGGTGATTAATAATCCTCTGAAGCAAGTATGAAATGACTTGTCAGAAATTGTATACTGTATATGAATAAAAATAGCCTTGGTATACAAGAAAGTGAATGTCATTTTAATATGAAGTCATTTTTGGAAGGAGATATTTTTATTTATGTTATGGTTTATTTCTTAACTCCAAACTTGGTTTATTATTTCTCTATATACATATGAAACAAAAAATACAAAGTAATTTCACAATTTTAAGTTATAGTTTTATATTTTATAATTACAAATCTAGTTATTATGATTCAAAACATTTTTATCATCTCACATCCTTATAGCATTAGATATATTTTGTGAGCTAATGTGATGTTTTTTTTGTCATAATGATTCAAAAATCAATTATTATACCACACTATTGACTTTTTCATTTTCTATTTTGTTTATGAACCCTTTAAAAAAGCCACAGGAACATTTGATTTTACACTCTGATCTACCCAGCATGGGTAGGGGTTTCAAAAATTGGAGAGTAAATTGAGTGGTTATTATGAGAAATTGTCATATAAGATGGGAAATTTGGATGGTTTGTAGAGAAGATGGATGCCATAATAGATATCTATTTTGAATTTTTAGTTTCTCTGGCCACCATGCATTTAATAGGATCTATTTCAACTGAGAACGTGAATAGATATTATGTGAATGATAACTTGTGACATCCCTGGCCATTTTCTTTCATTATGGATCAGGTTACAAACTAATACTTTGTGAAATCCATCGCCATTTTCTTTCACTATGAATTAGGTTATAAAATAGAATACATTTTCTTTCATTGTGGATCAGGTTATAAAATAGAATACATTCTCTCTTTAGAAGACTCTGCAATATGTATTGGATGAAGGGAAAGGTTATGACAAAACTTGTAAAAGAACCCCTTAGGCTTATGTCAACTTTCTCTATTGTTAATCACATAGTGCCAATTTTGTACAACTATAATCTACAATAACGACTTAGTGGGTTTTCTCCTTTGTAAGTTTTGTTTGAATTGAAAAATAAAAAAAATTATAAAAGCTAAAATTATGTAGTGAAAAAATTTGTTTAAAATTTTAGAATAAAAATTTGATTAAATTTGACATCATATAATATGAAATTTGTTTATTATTTTAAAGTAAAAAAAACACGTAATTTTTTTTAGCTACAATTAGGTAACTGAAGATATGTATATAGTTTTTTTTTAATAGAAGAAATTTGATATTCGTTAACAAAAAAAAATCGAAAAGAGTATGTATGTAGTTAGAAACCGTTATGTAGTTACAAAATATATATATATTTTTTGTAAGATTAGGTGGTTCCTTCCATTTTCTATTAATAAAAGACAGGCAAAAAAATATTCAAAACTAGACCTCAACTTGCCCACAGGAAACCAAGTATTTCGGCCATCGAAGTTTAAAATATGTCAACCAAAACATAAAAAGCCTTAATAGTCTATACCATATCTTATGATACTTAATATCTATGTCTGGAGATAACAACATATAAAGAAAAAAGTGCTAGCTGCTAAAAAGAAAGTAAGACATTTGATCATGAAACCCTTAATCTTCCTCAGATTCCACTTGTGTTGGATCTTTGGCATTAGACCCTAGTAAGTCAACTGTGACCTGTTGTATAGACTTAATTTCCTTCTCCAAACTTCCAAGCCTCGCATACTGATGAAACTGATGAAGGTTGATTTCCTGAATGTTCCTATTAATATCTGCCAAAGTTGATTCCAACTTTGTTTTTTCTATCGACATAACTGCCTTAGCTAACAGGCATTTAATTAACCAGTAAGTTCTAACTGATTGTTGAAACAAAAAGGTTCAGCCCCGAGTGTGCCCAGGGTCGTTAACCACATTCTGCATGTCCTCCAAAGTCATTTCATCTTCCTTGTCCAAGTTATTTAAAACCTTTGTTTCCCAACCATAAATGCAGGAGCGTACTGAATTTTGGATTTCTGACATAAAGGTTTAAACCAGCAGTTCCATATGTTGCTACGCAAATTTTCTTCCTCTTTTCTGATCCCGCTCAGAAGTAGGTTGTTTTCCTTTTCCTCCAATGGGATTCCTTCCTCTTTTAACCATGTTAAAGAAACCTAACAAATCTGCTGAAGCTACCATCCAAACAACAACACCAGTTAGATTCGTAGATAAAATATGAGACTGAGATCATAGAGAAGTTCCATCACCTAAGTTATGCTCCGTGAGATAGATATGAGATAAAAGGAAAGACCAGACACTAATAAAACTGAACCAGGCTGGAAAGAAATGAAGCACAACCCAAATATTATAGCCATTACACAAGACCCAAAGAGTGTAGCTATTATAGAAGACCGACATGGAGAGAGAAATCTTCAGAACCCTATTAGTAGAATTGTGAAAATTAAACAAACTTGGGAGAAGCATATTCAGCTGCAAGAAAGTCCTTTCATCTTTGCAAAGGAAATGTAATTGAACTGTCAACAGGCTACATAAACTACCTAACAAAAAGACAAGGACTAAGCCATACCCCTTCTATGTAGCTATAGAGGAATTTTTACCAGAGAAAACAACCCAACCAGAACCCAAATATAGAAATCTAGCATAAAAGCACCTAACGAACCCATTACAGAGTTGCATCAACCAAAAATTATAACAGAATTTGATAACCATAATTCTAACAATACCAGGAACGGGATTAGGAAACAAAGATTGAGATGAAGTTCTAGACAGAGATTTGGGTAACAGAACAGAAACCCATTGAGGAAGAATAAGCGTATAACCAGCTTCGTCAACCTTCTGCATTTTTTTATACTAGAACTGAGCAAACCTCCATTCAGACAAATAATCTAAGAAGACCATTACCATTATCCACAAATGACGATAGTCAAAAATTTGTGGCTCAAAGGGTAAATTTGGTGATACATACCAATTTTCTGCTTGGGTCGTCACCTTGAACCTGCTCCGGAGAAAACCCCTACAAGCACAACTAGCTTCCAAAGAAAACCACGGAACAGAAATCCAAACATTCCCATGCAAAATAACCTTACCATTCATATCACCGCACCCCCCTCCCCTTTTCCTAAAATTTCCTGACATCCCTATTGGGTGACCCAATTGGAATCGCATGGGTATACAAAGCATTTATGGTGTTTGGTTCCGGAGGTCCCATCTCCCATTATCCTCCTGGCATTTGCATGCTATCTCTACGTGTTGGATTTCCTCCCCACATGGTAGGCTATGGTCCTAGTCACGTTGGTTAAGCTCCATTCCTCCCATAATACACCCCGATCAGGGAATAATATGTTCCTGTCTTCTAGAGTTCTAATCCTCGATTAGAATATTCCATAGTCCAGGAACCAACTCATATACCCATTTCCATGGGCAATCCAAAAATCCTTCATCGGTTTGACATGCCCAGTTCGCAAGACAATCTGCCGATTTGTTTCCTTTCCTTCTCACATGCAAACGTATGGTGTATTCAATTTTAATCAAAGCTTTTTGAATTTCCTGTACCAATATTTCCATTCTCCAACTTTTAGTAATAATTTCCCAATTTTTTCCTTGTAAAATTTTTCTAATAATACTAGTGGCCATTACTGAATCCCCTTCGATTTCCAGCCTATTATAGTGTTCACGGTTAGCAATTTCCAGACCTAATTTCACCACTGCTAACTCTCCCTCATTATTTGTAGTGTACACTAAATCAATGGAAAAAATTCTTAGAGTTGTTCCTGTACAGTCTCTGAAGATTCCACTAGCACCTGCCTGGCCAGGGTTACCTTTCAAAGCTCCATCATAATTTAATTTTACAAAGCCTAATTGCGGTCTATCGAAAGAATTTCTCACTTGATATGGGAGAGGTAATTATTTCCAGGAAGATGGTGATAAAATTTCTTCCTTCAAGTTTATATGGTGAATAATTCTCCCTTCCAGCCCTTGAACTACCCAATCATCATGCTCCCATATTTCAGCCAGTATTGTTTCTTTAATTCCTTGCTTAGTGATGTTCCAAATTTCCTCATTGCTAAGCTTGCATTCTTGGAAAATCCTTCTATTCCTTTCTTTCCAGTGGGACCAGAGTAAGAATGCCATTACAAGTATCTAGGCTCTTTTCACCACAGGGCTTTTGTATCCTCCCTTTCTCCACTTTTCAATTGTTTTCCGAAGACTGTTATTATTTTTATTAGTTTTCTCAAATAGTATGTAGAGATTTGACCACATATGATCAACTAGTGTACAAGTATTTAGAAGATTTTCCGTAGTTTCTTCTGGTGCTTCACACAACACAAATTTTGACAACACATTCATTCCCATTTTTTGTATTTCATCCCAAGTGAGGATCCTCCCATGCCCAACAAGCCACAAAAAATGCTCTATTTTTGGCCAATGCTTTATAGACCAAATTTTCTTCCACAATCGATTTTCCAAGATTTGAAGTTTATTTGCTTGCAACTGATAGGCTTCCTGAATTTTAAACATTCCTCTTGGCCTATAAACCCATCGCAAAATATCATTACCCACCTGAATAGGAATTTTCCTAGTGTGAAGTTATTTTGCAAAATTTTCCCATTGTTGTGTTTCTGGGGCCTGCTGCCTCTGCTGCTTTTGTTTCCATCTCCACAAAAATTGATCATTATGGTCTTTCCAATAGTTTTGAACTTCCTTACTGTGGGTATTTCGTGTAAACAAAAATATTTCCTCCAAATCTAATCTTGTAAATAACTTTTCCCGCTGCTGCCAAGAATATTCCCAAAAATCTGCCAAATTTCCATCTCTGACGTCCCAGAAACAATGAATCCTTATCAAATGTCTATTAGCAGCTGCAAGATTCCAAATCCCTGAACCTTTTTTAATATTAAGGCAATTGAGCCTTTCCTTTACCGTTTGAGGCATATGATATTTCCTTTCCCATATACACTACCATAACGTTACACCTCCTTGTAACCACCTCCACCACAACTTTGCCCCCATGACTTGATTACGAGTATAGGGATCTCTGAGACCTAGCCCCCCTTTAAGCTTTGGTAATGTAAGTTTATCCCAAGAAAGAAGAGCCCATTTTCGCTTCTCCTAGGCTCCTTGCCATAAGAATTTATTAAACAAACAAACCATATCCTCACAGGTTTTTTTTGGACAAGCCATACCTGAAAAATGATAGATAGGGATAGCTTGAAGAACATGTCTAAGAAGAATAACTAAACTAGGCATATTTAAGGCTCTAAAGGACCAATTAAGCATGCGATTTTGGATTCTATTTAAAATATCTTTCCAACCACTGGATTTAACAGAATTCTCAGGCAAAGGCATCCCAAGATAATTAAAGGGAAGTATCCCCATACTAAAACCAAGGGTCCTAGTAATAAATATTTTTTATTGGGGAGTCGTGTTAAAAAAGAAAATATTTTATTTTCCTTTATTAATCTGTGTACCTGAAGCCTCCATAAACAAGTTTAAAATTTCCAATATTGATTTTCATTCATGGATTATAGCTTGAAAAAATAGCATAATATCGTCCAAAAATTGCTGATGTGACAAAGTTAGATTCAGACCCCACAAGTCAAGACCTTTAAACACTCCATCCTAAATTTTATGCTTAATATATATGCCCAACCCCTCAGCTGCTAAGATAAAGAGGAATAGAGAAATGGAGTCACCCTGTCGAGGGCCTCGAGAAGCTGTAAAGGAACTTGAAGGAGACCCATTCACTAAAATAGAAAAATGAGCAGAGGTAATGCCTAACAACACCCACTAGACCCAACAATCATCAAAACCAAAGGAAAGTAAAATTTGCTGAAGATACTTCCAATTAAGGCTATCATAGGCTTTTTCCAAATCTAACTTAATCAAGATACCTTTAGCTTTGAGGAGGCAAAGAGAATGAATAGCCACTTGCACAGTCACAATACCATCTAAAATTTGTCTGCCCTTTACAAACTCTGTTTTATCCTGTTAGGTCCCTATATCACTAGTATAGTCCTTTATTATGGTTAGTTTAACCCCCTTATTGTTATTATTGAACCCTTGTAACCCCCATTTTGTTATTATTGTGCCCTTAAATTATTATTGTTAGGTCGGCTAGGATTACATTGTGGCCCATTAGGATTACATTATGGCCCCATGGACTCCTATATATAGAAAGGAAGTTTTGTAAATTGTATCATCCAAGAATTGTTCATTCATGTAATGTATTGGAGGTTGCCCCCTCGAAGTGGCTTATTTCTAAGGCGTGGATATCTCTTTTCTTCTATTTTTGGAGCTGGTTACACAACATTTGGTATCAGAGATTTGGGATTCTAGGGTTTCGCTGCTCCAAACAGGTCATCGTGGAATTTTCGCTATAAATTTTTTTATACGAAGCTTCAGAAGCTGAAATTTTTAGGGTGCGAAGCTGAAATCTTGAGGAAGTTTTTATAAAAATTTCAGAGCTTGGTTCGCAATATTTTCGGAGATATGATCTATGGAAGTTAGGTATTGTTTCAGGATCCTAAACAGGTCAGCGTGGCATTTGCACTATAAAAATTTTTCTACGAAGGTTCAGAATCTGAAATTCATATGGTGCGAAGCGGAAATCCTAAATAAAGTCGTCAAAAAATTTCAGAGCTTGGTTCGCAATATTTTTGGAGATATAATCTGTGGAAGGTAGTGCTTTTTCAGGCTCCTGAATTTCATCTCAAAGAGGTGATCATGGGAAAAATTCAATAACTCTCTCTCTGGGCATCAGATTGGAGTGCCGTAAAAATTGGTTGCAAGCACATGGACCGCAGTATCTTGGCTATCACTTTCAGAGATGAAGGACAAAACAGTGACACGTGGCAATCCGTACAAGTTCGCTCTACTGAACCAGTCCAAAGTTGGGTCATTGTGGGAGATTGAAAATAACTTTGTCTTGAAGAATTCAAATCAGATCATATATGTGGCATTTGAAAGACAATTCAGAAGGCTACTACAGTAGTGAATTTCAGATATTTAAGATTCTCAATTACAGATATAATTCAATTTCAATACAGAGCTCCTAAAAAGCAAGTAAAAGGTGTGTATTTTTTTCCAATTGCATAAGTCTTGTTTGAAGAATCAAGTTGAATTGATTCCAAGGGAATACTGTAGAATAGATATCAGTATTGGATTCTAAAATGGCCCCTAAAAAGAATTCAACTCCCATTAAGCCTTTAGAAGGCTCTACTATGACTCATGAAGACGAAGAATGACAACATGACATATCAAAATTACAAGAGCAAGTGCAACAAATTTCGCTCTCGCAAAGAACAACAAAAAATGAAATGGAAGTTTTGAAGAAAGGCATGGAAACTAAGATGGATGGTTTGAAGAAAGGCGTGAAAGCTAAGATGAATGGTTTGGAATCTAAGATGGATGGCATGGAAGTGGGCATGGAAGCTAAGATTGATGACATGGAAGCTAAGATCGATGAAAACATGAAAGACAACATGGAAAACATGAAGAATGATCTAAAAGCATACATGGAAGGCTTGATGACAAGCTTAAAACAAGAAACGATTCCTAATGGTGGAAATATAGTAGAAAAACCCCATGATGAGAAAAAAATAAATGTTAATCATGATTTCATAACCTCTAATGTTGGCGGGAAGAACCACCATATTCCAAAAATGGATATGAGGAAGTTTGATGGAAAGGATCCTGTAACATGGATACTACAGATGGAGCAATATTTTGATCTCCATAACGTGCAAAACACACAAAAGGTACGCATTGCAACTTTACATTTAGACCAAAATACATTTGTATGGGTATCAATGGCTTTGCTCCCATAAAAAAATTGTCACTTGGTCAATTTTTATGGAGGAAATGATAGCACATTATGAGGATACAAAGAGCAACACCTTCTTTAGCCAATTGATAAATCTCAAACAAAAGGGTTTAGTGGGGCAGCACATTGAGGACTTCTAAAAATTGAATATAAGGGTAACTAATATTCCAGAGGAACACAGGATTGATCTCTTCTTAGGTACTCTAAAGGATAACATCCAACATGAAGTTCGTGTTTTGGAACCTGATTCATTGGAGAAGGCATTCAGGTTGGCAAGAAAAGTTGAATGTAAAATTATGGCGACAAGGAAGCTTACCACTCAATTCTATAAAGAAGGAAGTGTTGCTACGCCTAGATTTCCACAACCTACAAGGTTGACACCACAACAATTGGAAGAAAAAAGAGCAAAAGGGCTTTGCTACGGTTGTGATAGAAAATACACTAAAGGTCATAAGTGTGCTGAGAAGAAATTATTTTACATAGATTGTGAAGAGGAAGAAGAAAATGAACAAGAAGAGGATATACACCGGGAACCAACCCTAGAAGAGGAAGAAATGAATCCGACCATATCGTGTAATGCACTGGCAGGAATTACCACTCCTCAAACTCTCGAGATACAAGGACAAATCAAGAAGAAAAAGGTAATAGTGTTGATTGATTCAGGTAGCACCCATAATTTTATTCATTGTAAGGTAGCCAAGGAATTAAATTGTTTCCTATACCTAGCACCAGAATGTCAATTGATGGTTGCAAATGGAGGAACTATAAATTGCTCTAGAAAATGCCATAATATCAAGCTAACCATGGGGGAATATGTATTGACTAGTCCAATGCTTTCCACTCCTATGGGAGGTGTTGATGTTGTACTAGGAGTACAATGGTTACAATCTTTGGGGACAGTGGCTTTTAATTTTCAAGAACTTTTCTTGAAATTTTTTTCAGAAGGAAAGGAAGTCGAATTACGGGGTATTGAAGGGAAGCCGGGAAGGATAATAAGCTCTAATGTCATGACAAAGCTTCTAAAGAAAGAACAACGAGGCGTAATTGCACAATTATGCTCACTAGAAGTTCCGACATCAAAATCATCTGTTTCTGCAGATCTCCAACAAGTCTTGGACAATCATTCCAAGGTGTTTGAAACTCCCAAAGGACTCCCACCTATTCGTGATCATGATCATGCTATTCATTTGATTCCAGGAAGTGTTCCTCCAAACATCAGGCCTTATAGATATCCTTAGTTCCAAAAGAGCGAAATTGAACGTATGATTGCAGAAATGTTAGAGGCAGGTATAATTCAACCTAGTCAAAGTTGGATGGATCATGGCGAATGTGTCCGGATTATAGGGAGCTCAATAAGCTCACCATTAAAGACAAATTTCCCATTCCTGTGATCGATGAATTATTGGATGAATTACATGGAGCAATTTATTTTACCAAGTTGGATCTTCGTTCAGGATATCATCAAATTAGAATGAAGACTGAAGATATTCCAAAAACAAGATTTCAAACTCATGAGGGTCATTATGAATTTTTGGTCATGCCTTTTGGCCTTACCAATGCACCTTCTACATTTCAAGGGTTGATGAATTCCATTTTCAAACCCTTCCTTAGAAAATTTGTGCTAGTATTTTTTGATGATATACTAATCTACAAAAGGTCTTGGAAGGATCATGTTGAACATGTTGACAGGGTGCTCAAACTATTGCAGGAGAAACAATTATATGCAAAAACATCCAAATGTTTCTTTGGAGTACAAGAGGTAGAATATTTGGGTCATATTGTATCTCACGAGGGTGTTAAAGTAGACCCTAACAAAATTAAAGCCATTAAGGAATGGAAAGTCCCCACAACCATAAAGTAGTTGCGAGGATTTCTTAGGTTAACAGGGTATTATCGCAAGTTTGTTAAGAATTATGGGAGAATAGCAGCACCTCTAACAACATTATTGAAGAAAGATGCATTTTCATGGACTCCTCAAGCAACTAAGGCCTTTGAACGTCTTAAAGAGGCAATGTGCCTAGCACCGGTCTTAGCTACACCAGACTTCACAAAAACCTTTATTGTGGAATGTGATGCCTCAGGAAATGGAATTGGTGCAGTTTTAATGCAGGAAGGAAGACCCATTGCTTTTGAAAGTCGCCCAATCAAAGGAAAGTATTTACAGAAACCTATTTATGAGAAGGAAATGTTAGCAATACTGCATGCACTAAAGAAATGGCGAACTTACCTACTGGGAAGACACTTCAAGGTAAAAACTGATCATGATAGTCTTAAACACTTTTTGGAACAAAGACTATCTTCAGAAGAGCAGCAAAAATGGGTCACAAAGATGTTGGGTTATGAATTTGAAATAATCTAAAAAAAAGGAAAGCTTAATGTTGTTGCAGATGCACTCTCAAGAAAGAATGAAGAGGTGGAAGCATTGCTTTGTGCCATTTCTATTATCCAACCAGATTGGATAACCTAAGCAAGAGATGAATGGAAGAAGGACAAAGATGTATGGACACTCATTCAAAAGTTGCAGCAAGATCCTAGTACATCTGATACATTTAGTTGGAAAAATGATTCCTTATGGTATAAAGATCGCTTATATCTTTGTAAGAATTCCCAACTAAAACAAAATATTCTTCTAGAATTGCACACTTCTCCTTTAGGAGGACACTCAGGATTTTTAAAAACTTACCACAGGGTGAAGAAAGAATTTTTTTGGGATGGCCTTAAATCTGATATTCGAAAGTTTGTGGCGGAATGTTTGGTTTGCCAGCAGAATAAAGTCGAAACAATTAAGACCCCAGGACTTCTACAACCTTTATCCATTCCAAGTCAACGTTGGGAGGAGATTTCAATGGATTTTATCACAGGTTTACCTAAGTCCGAAGGAAAGAATGTCATCATGGTGGTAGTTGATAGATTTACCAAGTATGCACACTTTTGTGCATTATCTCATCCATTTAAAGCAAGTACAGTTGCTACTACATTTATGGATAGAATTCAAAAACTACATGGAAGCCCAAGGGTTATTGTGAGCGACAGAGATCCCATTTTTACTGGAAATTTTTGGACGGAGTTATTTTCTTGTTTGGGTACTCAATTAGCTCATAGCTCATCTTATCATCCTCAATCTGATGGTCAAACCGAGATCGTAAATAAATGTTTGGAAGGATATCTTCGTTGTTTTGTATCTGATAAACAAACACAATGGGTCAAGTGGTTACCTCTTGCTGAATGGTGGTATAACACTTCCTTCCATACTGCAGCAAAAATGACCCCATTTATGGCACTTTATGGATATCATCCACCATCCAACACATCATATTTAAGGGAAAATTCGAAGGTTCAAGCAGTGGAAGATCACATCGAGCATCAGCAAGAAGTTCTCCAACTCTTAAAGGATAACCTGAATTTGGCACAAAATCGAATGAAACAACAGGCAGATCAACATCGCAATGAGAGAAGTTTTGATGTAGGAGATTGGGTATTTTTATGGCTACAACCATACAAACAAATGTCCCTCAAGCAAGCTAAGAAGGATAATAAATTATCACCAAAGTACTATGGTCCTTACAAGGTGTTGCAAAAGATTGGTACTATGGCATACAAATTGGGGCTTCCTGCTTCTTCGCGAGTACATCCAGTTTTCCATGTTTCATGCTTAAAGAAGGTTATAGGTGAAAATCTTCCAGTTCAAACAGTATTGCCAGAACTTGATGGGGAAGGGAAAATAATATTGGAACCTGAAGCAGTCATGGAAAAAAGAACTCGACAACTACGGAATCGATCAATTTCAGAGTATCTCATCAAGTGGAAGAACTTACCCACTGAAGATTCTACATGGGAGGATGAGAATTTTATACAGAAGCACCCGGAGCTACTCAAGCGTTGAGGACAACACTTTTTTCAAGGAGAGGGGCATGTTAGGTCCCTATATCACTAGTATAGTCCCTTATTATTGTTAGTGTAACCCCCTTATTGTTATTATTGAACCCTTGTAACCCCCATTTTATTATTATTGTGCCCTTAAATTAGTATTGTTAGGTCGGCTAGGATTACATTGTGGCCCACTAGGATTACATTATGGCCCCATGGATTCCTATATATAGAAAGGAGGTTTTGTAAATTGTATCATCCAAGAATTGTTCATTTATGTAATGTATTGGAGGTTTCCCCCTCGAAGTGGCTTATTTCTAAGGCGTTCATATCTCTTTTCTTCTATTTTTGGAGCTGGTTACACAACAAGCTCTCTCTGTTAAGGTCATTATTTTTCATCGTCAAATGTATTTTCCATGTCCTGTAATTTTTATTTTTTGAATAAGTCAAGAATATGACCACTACCATTTTCATATCCTAAAATATCATTATCTTTCATATTCATCATGGTTAATTAATTTGTGTTAAACCACAACTTCCCAAGTGCTACCCAACCTGGTCACTGTGAAAAATAATTTATTTTAGACATCATTTTGAAACATATTTTCTGATCACATGGAAGATAATTTTGGGAAAATGAAAGATGTTTTTCTCAAGCAAGGGCCAAAGCACAATAACCTCCTTCGGGTTTTGCACAGGTGTCATAGATCAGGAGTTTTGAATGCATATTTAAAGAACATTTTTTGCAATGTGTAAATTTTTTGTTTTAGTCATTTTTCTGCAGAGTCTTTTATGAGAATATCTGGAATATTTTGAAGGAACAGAAAGAGGTTTTTGTATAGAATAGGCCAAATAAAAAAAATATATTTCATATTTTACATATGTGTTATATTATGAGAGATACATTTATCTATTTGAGGCCTATTTTCATAGTTTTTGGTGGAAAAATTCTAAAGTTTTAGAATTCGGTTGGTAAATGTGGAGGCAGTATGGATACTTTTTGCAGTTTTGGATGTTGCTAAGTTTGTGTCAAGATTTTAAATGATGTTTCCAAGATCAATATTATCATGATATTATTTTTAGATAGAAGATACATTGTATCTATGATCCATATTTATGCAGGAACGCAACAAAATACAAATATAACCATAAATAGAAAGATGGAGTGGAAATAACACTTCATTTCATTATTATCAAATAAATGAAATATGCTTACAGATAGAATGAAAATAAACTAGATAGGGCGCTCGCAGCTTATCTATGAGAAGAGATGTGGAAAATAGAGGCATCTCAATTGTGTTGCATTAAGGCTCAAAGGCGAGCCTATTTATTATTGAGAAACAATGGAAAACCCTAAACATCCAAAAACCTAACCCTAGGAGATGAAGCACGAAAAAATTCTTGGGGATGTAATTTTGGCATACAATATTTGTTTTATGCGCAAAATACCTTGTTAGAAATATCTATCCGAGGACTATAACTTTTGAACCCATGTTGCTCTCGGTTTTCCCAAAAAATGTCGTTTAGGGCCTCAAAACGACTCCAAAAGTTCACGATCCGAAAAACTGCTAAAAATAGTAAACTAGGTGCAAACCAAGGAATGGTGGAATACTGAGCTTGGGGGCATTGTCCCCTACAGCCTTGGTGATTGTGTATGGCCAATGTTAGAGCGGGCGAAGATTGCGGTGGGGTCTAGCGAGGCACTCTTTTTGCAAATGTAGCCACACTTTTTTGCCCACCTAGAAGTTATGTTACAGTCGATGTTGATCATGTCGATGCTTGTAATTAGAATAGGATGTGTCAAATATGTCATGAACCTATTATCATATGTGTTGAATGCGCTCAATGAAGTTGTTTGCCTTGTCAGCTTCAGACTGGACATGAGCCGAATTTGCCTGAGTAGTCGCAAATGGCATGAATACGTCAATGGGACATAGTGGTTGGAATCACAATCCCACCTGAAAATGGGATGTGGCTAGTTTAGTTGTGGAGAGCTTGGTTATAGCTATGTTTTTCATAGGGGAGGATCTCATCCCATGTTTGTGGGTTATTTGAGTTTTACAAGCGCATAATGTGTAAGATCATCCTGTTGATGACCTCTGTCTAGTCATCAGTTTGGGGATGGAAAGCTATGGACTTGGTGAGCTTGGTGTCCAACATCAACCAAAGGCTATAACAAAATGTACTAAAGATCATAATTTCTCGATCTAAGATGATATACTGTGGGATTTGAAAGTGTACCCACAATTTTTCAAAGAAGAGTTTAACAGTGGCTTCTTCTTTGATATTCTTCTTGCAGGCCATCATAAGGGTCATCTTCGAAAATCTATCGAAGACCACAAAAAAAGAGTTGTTTTCATGCTTAGTAGAAGGAAGGCCCGACATGTAATCCATGGAGAAGGATTCCCAAGGTCGATGAGGGGTAGGCAGTAAAGTATAGAGGCCTTGCTTCATGATGGTCAATTTGGCAAGGACGCAAGTAGTGAAGGACCTGATGTACTTCCCCACGTCCCGTTGAAGGTTTGGCCATTAGAAATACTTCTACAATACTTCCACTATTTTCTTGACCCTGAAATTCCCAGTGACCCGACTGTAGTGCGCTTCCCAAATCATCTTTGCACGCTTTCTTCAAGGAACACAAAGGTGTCCTAGGTGACATACCAGGGCATATTGGAGGTGAAAATATGTAACCTTCTTACCCTATAAGAGCGTCTTTTATGTGTGGCCAAATTTTGGATGGATTTTGTAAACAAGAGACCAATCAGAAGTCTCGTGCCCACAAGAGTTCAGCACAGTGGTCAGCGCCACGATCGGTGTTCGGTTGTGTTATTCATATATAATTTGATCTTATCCACAGATGACTAAGTTGAAAATATCAGATTTCTAGAAAAAATATTTGCAGAAACATCGTGAGTTCTAGAAATCTCACGGCCTTCATTATCCTAAGTCTATCAATTCACTGAAAATATTCAACTCACATCCTCCAAGTTATCCTGTCATCTCCAAAAGAAGCTTTTTTCAGGCTATATTCCCATTTGTATCTCCATCTCCTCTGCCAATTTTTCACTCATTTACTCCTATCCCAATAGTCATTTTACCCTTCAAAAAAGACCTTTTTCTCTTCATAAAACCTCCATTTCCTCTAAAAACCCCTTTAAACCATTAAAAAAACCCCTCATATTGATTTAAACGTTTTTTTCACCTTATCGGAACATCAAGAAATGGCTTAAAAATCCTGTTTTTAGCCTCATATCCACCCATTTAAAAATTAGGCTTTAAGCCCCTTTTTCAGCTTGAGCCCCAGCCCCTCTTCTCCGCATGACCTAAGGGCCCGACCACTTGCTAAACCCTCAGCCCCTTTTTTTTTCTTAAACCTCGGTCCCCTCCGACTTCCACAAAACCAAAACCTCCGCTGCTTTTATAAGCCCCTTTTCCCATTTAAAATCATCTCTTCCCGCCAAGTCTTTATACACCATGGAACATTCGTATAAAGACCTAACCTCCAAAAAATTAAAACTACCCCCCCCCCCCCCCCCCATTCCTTTCTCTTTTTCCTCTCCACTGTTTTTCTTGGGTTATTCCCACCGTGGATCTTCGAGATCCAATGACCATCGTTCAACTTCACCTTCCCTTTTCACTCCCCAACCATCCGCTATCCTTAAGCTCCTCTCATCCCAGCCCTGGTCCTTTTCCCCCCCACAAGACTGCATCTCCCCACTTATCTTCCTAGCCCCCTTCCCTTTTTGACTTTACCCTGCTTCAACCTTCCCAGCTCATCCCCGCCGTCGATCCATCCTGATCGAATGGTCATCCTCCTCCCATTCATTTCACCTGTTCCCCACACAAACCCGCTACCCGACAGTTTACTGACCTCACCATCGGGCCCACTACCTGTCCACCTCTGGTCCCATCTCCTCCGACCGATCATCTTTGCCTGTTGCATCCATCATCCACCATCGATCTGTCTCCCCCAGATCCGACAGTCTACAATGATCTTCGTGCACATTTTGACTCTGAGGTTTAAATGCCTTCTTTCGTGCGAAATAGGTGGTTTTTCCTAGGACACACATCCAAAGCTGAATGGAATCACGTTTGTTTAGGAAAAAACCATTTACCACCCTTTCCTTGCACGAAAACCACCCGCGGTTTCACAAAACTGCCTTCCTCTTTCACGCCAAAATTTAAATTGTTCCACTCCTCCTCCTGGTTCCACCTATGGAACCCTTCCCTATGCTTCTCCCCTTCCTCTGCAAAGCTCCTCCGAACACCTAAAACCCTCAGAACCTCTGAAATGTAGTAAATCATCTGCACGCAGGTTTTAATTAACTATTTGATCATTTGTGTAGGTTTAATGGTGGATAGAGGTCAGCAAGGCTCTCCCACAATCTGTAAGGGACGATTTAGACCCTGGATGATGATCCAGGGGGTTTTTAAATCAAATAAATAAGATCAGGAGGCTTTCTCTAAAGCATGATTGACAATGAATCATGATCATCAGTCGATCATAAGCCCTCCAGCACCAAAAAGAGAGCATCTTCGCGCACAATAAACAAAAGTAGTCAAAGGAAAGTAGTGAAATAAATGAGGAAGAATGGAGGATTAAAGCCTAATCAGAGAATTAAAAGGGATAAAGCTGAAAATATTAGCCCTTTAAAAATAGTTATTAAAGGCTAAAGGTCGAAAGATAAAGGATCCAGGATAAAATCAGTTGTTTAAAGCATAAAAGAGGAAGGACAATAAAAGCAGATTAATTAAAATTAGATCAAGGCTAAAAGGCCTTAAATACAGTTTAATGATGAAATAAAGGAAAGACAGGCTAAAGATAGCCTTGAACACATCAAAAGGGAGCAGTTATTTCATTTGATAAATCAAACTGACACCTTTGGCCTACCCTTTATCTGTAAAGAAAACAAACAGTTATTACACAAAATAATATATTTGTAGTTGTTAGAACAATTATTATGAAGATAGGATAAAGCCTTAAAAGTCAATCTTTTCTCCTATCTACCTCTCAGAAGTTAAGACAGAGTTAATAAAGAAAAGAAGTAGTCACACCTATTTCTACCTTATGCCTTGCATGGTTTTCATGGCTAGAAATACATTTACTCTGTAATTAATAGTCCTCAAACCATAGATTAGTTCCACCTCCTCATTTGCAATATAAATACTGCATTGGAACTCATTGTAAATGTTGGATTTTGATGACTGATGCTGGAATAATACATAGTCCTTTGAAGCTCTTGAAGAGAAATTGATGTCTTGGAACTCATGCATGATCTGATTTTCTTGTTGATGGAGAAGGATCGCTTGCAGGATCCATAGGCTTGGTTGATGGTGAAGTTTTATTTTGTTTATGCTTTCTAGTTTTCCATTATGTTTTCCATCTTGCTATGTTGTAGTACGACAAAGAATTTAGATTAAGAAATTTTTTCTAATGGCACCTTAAATCTATTTGTCCTTCACTTCCTTAATGTTTTCTTCTGCTAAGATACATTAGATAAATCATTTATTACTCTCTAACAAGTTCTTAGCTCGTCCATTTCTTGAATAAATTAGATCAGTTAACATCAATTATGATTTATAGTTAGCCCTGCATATTGTTGCCACTGAAATATTCCGTTCTTGGAATCATCTCTTTAAAGCAGCTTTGTCCAAGTTTGTCAAAGAAGTCTATTTAAAATCATGCTCTTTGCCTTTACTTAGCTAAATTTGTTTTAAGGAAACCTTATAGTTGTAACTTTGGATGTTAGAGTTTTCTCTCCTTCTATGGTTATAGTTACTTGTGTATCTTAAATGTTTTTCTGATCTAGATGATAAAAGCTCTAAAAGTTGGATAAGTTTCTTACCTTTCTAATTTTTTATCTGAATGTTTGTCTTGGTTAATTATCCGTTTTTAGTCTGAAATCAAATGGATTAGGTTCTTCTTATGCCTTTGATTCTCTTGCTGTTCTTATCAATTTTCTAACTTCCTCAGTTTACAAGTATATAAAGGAGTCAATTTCTGCCCTTTAATAGTTTGTTGTTCTCAATCTTTAATGTCCATCTCATGATCCTTCACAACCTTAAGGATCCACCAACCAAGTTAAATTTCCCTGCAAATGCTCTTGACACCATTGATGAACTCATTCATGACCTTGTTTGACTCCATTTCCAAATGACTTAACAATCTTCCATGTTTCCTATCTAAAATCTATAAAAGTATAATACCCAACCAAAAACAATCAAAATACATTGCGCTTAACATATAGCCTAAAGTCAACCCTAATTAGTAAACAAGACATATCTTTGCACACATTGAGAGATCCCTCTCTGAATCCAAGAAGGCTACGTCCTTGGATTCCAAAGCTTGGTTTGATGTTACCCTTGTCAATTTGTATCTCAATCAATCTAGAAAATTATGGGGAGCTAACAGAATGGCGATCACGGTGGGACTGAGTTCATAGTAGCTTGAAAAATTCTTATAGACTCATATACATCCATATTTTTGACTTAAAAACCAACCCATAGCCAGAGTAGAAACTAATTACTTCATCATCCTAGCAAGATAATGACTTAGTTAGGGGATACTCATTAACCTTAAGGCTGCATAAAGAAACTAAAAACCCAAAAGTACTCCCTAGATTGATTTTTTATCAAGAATTTGGTGGTGGACCATTGTATACATATCTTCAAAATTTCAAAAAAAAATCCACCTGGCGACTCCACTAGCCTCCAATAGGCCTTCCTCATCCCACTAGTCCCATAGGTTGTTCTAGGATTGTGTAAAATCAATCCAAAATAGTTCTTAAAGGCCTAGTTACACCTTGTGTGAATAAAGAGATCTGGCTTCACGATGGATATATACCAGATCACACTCAGACCCAAATCCTCCTACCGTAGTTGATAACCCAGAAAATATTTTGTGGAAAAATCCTAAAGCTAGAAACTCAACCACTGTTAGGACCATCCTTAGAGCAAGCTCTGCACTGGAACACCTTACAGTTTCACAAGATCCTCAGTTTTATTTGCACCATACCAAGAACCTATTCAGGACCAAGTCACAAAGTAGGGTGGACCAAGCTGACTTTGAGCCCATAGATTTCAAGCAAAGCTCCAGTAGAGAAACTTCTCCTTCCACTCCACCTGATTTTCAGCTTCTACATCACTTCAACCCTTTTCATCTCAAATCTACTCAGAATAAATCTTCCGGTCCAAGTACCTCAACTACACCCATCCATACCACCAGTGTGAAAACCACATCACTCCATCCTCCTCCACCTCTCACAAATCTTCCCCTTGTAAATAAGCCTTTGTTTCCTTTCCCTCCCATCATGGTAGTCTGGTATGCTCCACTGGATCTACAACAACCACTATTACCTTTTCCAAATGACTATCAGTCCAAAATCCCTCACTTCTTAGGGACTGAATCCATCACTTCTCAAAAACATGTAGATAGAATTAATGATGCTTTTGACTATATGGAGATAGAAGAAGAAACCATAAAAATGAGTATTTTTTCTCAGAGCCTAGGGGGAGAACCCAAAAAATGGTTTAAAGAATTACCTCCCAATAGAATTCATGATCTCCCTACTCTATACCAAACATTTGTGAACAAATGGGAAATCAAGAATAACCCCCTCTAAATTTTGTCCTAGTATAACAATCTTAAGAGAAATCCAGGAGAAAGTGTTCATGACTACTCCACTAGGTTTAACAGTGTTTAGAATGCTCTCCCACGTCACATAAAACCTCCCCAAGGCTTGGCCTTAGTAAAATATCCCAAAGGCTTTGATGCTGATATGGCCTATCAACTAAGGGATAGAGATTACCTAACTCTAGAAGACATGAAAAAGGGGGCTATGAGTGTAGAGGCCAATTTGATTGAGAAAAGGGCTAGGGTGAGATCAGAAAAAAGGGTGACTTATAGAGATGACACAACACCTGCACCCTCCTCTTCTGAAACCAAACTTGACTCCATTGTTAGGACAATGGAGAGGATGATGGAAAAATTCAGTTTGAATGAGAGAACACCTCCTAGGGAAAATCAAGCCAATCTTCAAAACAGAAATAGAAACCAGACGTTTAAAAGAGACCCTCCTCAAATCAGACAAAGAGAGAGTGACCAAAAAATCAGACCCCCTTTCCAAGACAACTATGTAGATGAAGCAGAAAGAGAGCCTGAGTAGTTGGAAGAAGACCATGTAAATGTCATAGGTTCGAATGATGAGGATAATACCTTCCTTAATGAAGAAGAACAAAGGATGTTTTCTTCAAAACCAAATGAGAAATCATATGAATATTCCAAATACTATAGATTAGGATTTGAGAATGCCATAATGGAAGTCCATAGGCAGTATAACCTTAGGAGAAAAAAGAGTCAAGATGTTCCTAAAACAAATCAGCTAAACACTGCTGTTAGAAAGACCTCTGAAACTATTCCTAAAAAAACAATAGAAAGCACAAATACTACGTCTAAGAAGACTGAACTAAACAAGTAAAAGACTAGCTAGCCTAGTAATGATTCAAGTTTCCCTAGTACTTCAAATAGTGGCCCTAAAAAAACCTTACTGTCCAAACTATCAAATCATAATCAAAAAATTAAAAATGTAGAAAATTTCATGGCTGATAAAACTGATGTAAATGCAATAAAGACACCTGCACCTTTCAGTTTTGAGGGGGATATTGCCAAAATCAAGATCACTATACCCCTCACTGAATTGGTAACCCAAGAGGTATATAGATCCTAGATTTTCAAAGTGTTAAACATAGGCAAGGATACTGATACCTTAAACTTAATTGATGATAAACTAGAACTTTTGTTTGGTCTTGAGGTAGAGGGAAGATATCAAGAAGGAGAAGTCCCTCCTTTCTATGTAAGTCTGAACATACATGACAAAATTCTGCATAATGCTATGCTAGACTCCGGTGCCTCACATAATCTCATGCCAAAGTTTGTGATGGAGAGATTGGGCCTAGAAATCACGAAGCCCTATAAAGACTTGTATTCTTTTTATTCCAGTAGGGTTAAGTGTCTGGGCCTAATCAAGGATCTGTGTGTCATTCTGGCACAAATCCCCGCTAAGAGTCTAGTCATGGATATATTTGTGGCTGACATCCCCCCAAAGTATGGCATGCTTTTACCTAGATCATGGGGGGCCAAAATCTAGGGAAGCCTTCAAATGGACATGACCTATGCCACCATCCAAATCTTCAATCAAACAAGAATATTGTACCGGGAATCCCACATGAAATACATGGTGAGTAACATAGATAGGCCAAAGAGCACACTATTTTATTCCATTTACTCAGACCTTGACTCCTTCATCCTGTACAATGAAAATGACATAAGTGAACAAGTGAATGAAAATGAGAGAGAACTAAGTCCCCCAGAACAATCAAACCAGCTCTTTAATCAAGAAAATGACTCCCAAAACTCTAGCAGCCCCGAATTACAGAAAATTGACAAAACTGAAATTGACACCCTTTGGCATATGAGCTTTGATAGTTCTTATGGTAAGGCTGGATCAGGGGCTGGTGTTTGGATCCACAACAAAAATTAAGGCCATTCCTATAGGTTAGATTTTCAATGCACCAATAATGTTGCAGAGTATGAGGCTCTCCTTATTGGTCTATACTTACTTAAAAATCTCAAAGCCAAGAAAATCTTGATCGAAGGAGATTCTGAACTAATCATCAATCAAATTAAGGTAGAATATTCAGCCAAGAACCCTAGGTTAAGGGAATATAGAAATGCTGCCCTAGCCCTTCTCAAAATCTTTGAGAAATATGAGCTTACTTTCATCCCTAGGGCCCAAAACTGCCTTACCAATGAGCTTGCCTTTACTGCCAACAATTTCTCTTTACCTTATGAAAATAATCAATGCCTCATCAAAATAAAGAACATGCCTACTGTACCAGACAACTCGAACCATTGGCAAGTGTTTGAAAATGATGACCAAATAGATGATTTTCTACAATCCAGAAATGAATTTGCAAGCACAAAACAGAGTTTGAGATTTGAAAGAAATAATTTTGCTGAAAAAGAAACTCCTAAAACAGAGCTTCCCTTTGATGATGGTATAAACCACCTTCAAAACCCTTGTTTTGCAGAAGTATTTGATAAATCAGATCAAAGATAACTTGAAATTCTACAGTACAAATATGACACCTTGCCAAGAGGCCTTACACCACTAGAAGATTTGTTTTATTTTAATGATGTCGCTAAAAAACCCAAGATGGAACCCACTGAAACAAATGTAGAAGAGCGTAACATTGGAGGGATGAAAGAGCCCAAAATAATCAAGCTGTCCAAAACTCTCCCATCTCACACAAAACAGAAATACATTGAGCTTTTTAGAGAATTTAAATATGTGTTTGCTTGGGGATATGAAGACTTGAAATCCTATGACACCAAAATCATCCAACATAAAATTCCTCTCAAAGAAAATCAGAAACCATTTAAACAAAATTTGAGAAGAATAAACCCCCTCTTGTTACCCTAAGTGGAGAAAGAAATCAAAAAGATGTACGATACTAGGATCATAGTCCCTGTCCGATACTCAGAATGGGTGTCCAACCTTGTGTCAATTAGGAATAAGACCAGGAAATTAGGCTTTGTATTGACTTCAGAAGTTTGAACAAAGCCTCCTTGAAAGACAATTACCCCTTGCCTAAAATGGATCACATACTACAAAAAGTAGTTGGTTCACAAAGAATCTCATTACTAGATGGCTTCTAAGGTTATAACCAAGTTCTAGTCTTTCCAAGTGACCAACTTAAAACTGCTTTCACTACACCTTGGGGTACGTTCATGCATGTTAAAATGCCATTCGGTTTAATGAATGCAAGGGCTACTTTCCAAAAGGCCATGGACATAGCTTTTTCAGAAGACATAGGTTACTTCATAGTCATATACCTTGATGACATCATTGTCTACTCTAAGACTGATGAGGAGCACTTAGTCCACTTGAGAAAAGTTTTTGAGAAATGTAGGAAATATGGCTTATCTCTGAATCTCAAAAAGACACTTTGGTCTCCAAGAAGGGAAAATTCTTGGCCACATAATTTCTAAAGATGGAATCAAAGTAGACCCTAAAAGGATTGATGGTATACTGAAAATCAGCCATCCTAGGAACATTGAAGAGCTACAATCTTTCATTGGAAAGATTAACTTCCTAAGAAGGTTCATCCCCAACCTGCTGTAGCCATTACTGGAGAATATCACAAACATGCTAAAGAAAGAGATAGTGTTAAAATGGAAAATACAAGCCAACAATGCTCATTTGAACTAGAATTACAAGCTCTGCCCAAACACCAGTTCCGATAAGTCCCGATTTCCACCGCTCATTTCTACATCTTTTCTTTTTATCCAATGACACAATAGCCGTATTACTACGAAGAACATCATGGGGCAAGAGCATCCCATAACTTTCTTCAGGAAAGCCTTAAGGGATGCCCCTCTAAAGTATAATATCATGGAGAAACAAGCCTTAGCCTTGGTAAAAGCACTGAAAGACTTTAGATTCTAGATTTTACATTCTCACATCATTACTTTTGTCCCACATACTATGGTCAAGGACATTCTAAGTCAAGACCTTGATAGTAAAAGGGGAAAATGGATTTCTATTATTCTAGAATATGACTTAGAAATCAGGCCAACCAAACTAATCAAAGGGCAGGGATTAGCAAAACTCATGGTTGAGTCAAAATTCCAAGCACTAGATATGAATTGGTTGATATTTTAGAAGAAACAGAAGAATTCACAGTTCCATTTATTGAAGAAACTTTTGTGAATTCACCTTGGTATGCTGATATCATATATGTGCTACTTTATCTGAATACCCCTCCCTCTCTGTCTAAAACCAAAGCTAGATTTTTAAAACAGAAGGCTTTAAATTATTGCATATTAGATGGGGTTTTATATTGGAAGAATGATGTTGGAATATTGCTTAAATGTGTGCTTGAGATTGATGCAGGAAAAATCATGCATGAGTTGCATGAGGGAGAATGTGGAGGACATCTTTACTGGAACACTACAACAAATAAAATCCTCAAATCTGGTTAATATTGGCCCACCCTTTTCCCAAATACTCAGGAGCTTGACATGTCTTGCCATAAGTGTCAAATTTTTTATGGCAAGAGGAAACTCCTACCTTTACCTTTACACCCCATCAGTGTTGAGGCTCCCTTTCAACAATGGGCCTTGGAATTCATTGGGGAAATTCACCCATCTTCTTCAGCTCAAAATAAGTGGATCCTCACTGCCACTGATTATTTTACCAAGTGGATAGAAGCCATACCTTCTAGGAATGCTACTGACTCTGTCATTATCAAGTTCCTTGAAACCAATATACTATTCAGATTTGGTTGTACTAGAAAAATTATCACAGACAATGCTGCTGCCTTCAAGTCTTAAATAATGGTTGACTTCTGCTATAAATATCATATCACATTAGGTCATTCTACTGCCTACTATCCCCAAGGAAATGGATTAGATGAATCCTCCAACAAAAGCCTTGTCAATATTATCAAAAAAATGTTGGAGTAGAATCAGAAATCATGGCATAGTAAGCTTATTCAGGCTTTATGTGTCAATAGATTAACCACCAAAAAGTCAATAAATATGTCTCCCTATCAACTGGTTTATGGTATGGATGCAGTCTTCCAAACATCCTTAGGAGTTCCAGTCATGAAATTTCTTCAAGAAGTACAAGCTAAAGAGAATGATATGCAGAGAAGGATCAATCAAACCATTCATTTACAATAGTCAAGAGAGGAAGTGTACAAAAGAACACAAATAGTCCAAGAGAACATCAAGAAACTATTTGACAAAAGGACTAAAGCAAATGATTTCCAAATTGGAAATATAGTTCTAAAGTGGGATTCTAGAAGAGAAGAGAAAGGAAAGCATGGAAAATTTGAGAATCTGTGGAAAGGGCCCTACATCATTCATTCTATAAAGGGCCATAATGCATTCTTCCTGCAAGAACTGAATGGAGAAGATTTATTTGGAGGTCTTGTCAATGGCAGGATGCTCAAGCACTATTTCTGCCAAGAGTCCTAGTTTTAAATTTTCTGTTTTTCATTGTACATAACATAGTTTACAAAAGGAGATCATAGAAAATACAAAAAATGTTGTGAAACCAGCTCCAAAAATAGAAGAAAAGAGATATCAACACCTTAGAAATGAGCCACTTCGAGGGGGCAACCTCCAATACATTACATGAATGAAAAATTCTTGGATGATGCAAATTACAAAACCTCCTTTCTATATATAGGAGTCCATGGGGCCATAATGTAATCCTAGCCGACCTAACAATAATAATTTAAGGGCACAATAATAACAATATGGGGGTTACAGGGGTACAATAATAACAATAAGGGGGTTACACTTGTTGGGTGTGGAGCCTCGATTATCTTGTTTACTTTGTATCACAACATTGGACCCCTCCGTACTTAAAAGGGGCGGTGGCAACGCTGCCCGTAAGTCATCGATGTCGTGGGGTCCAGCTGGCAACATGCCGGGAGCCCCCAGGAAGCCAGCGCCCCCGAAGCTAAAAACAAATGTAAAATTTCCTTGTAAAAGTATAGTAATTTCTAGTCAATCTGGGCCGTTCATTAGGCAAATGATCTGACGGTAGAAGTTATGTTTAGATTAGGGTTTTTTGTCCTAGAAGGCAACCCCTCGCTTTTATGAGGGCATTGTATTGCGGCTGTGCATTGTATGTGTATTCTCAGAGCGAGAAACAGAGAGAAAAGAGAGGGTACTATGAGAGAATAGAGAGACATAAACGGGACTGTGTTGTATTGTCTCTTCATTTTTGCCGGATAATAGAAAGTGAAGGACCGGTTGTCTGGAGTGGACGTAGCCCAAACCGGGTGAACCATGTATAATCATGTCTTTGTTTTTATGTGTTTTTGCAGCTATGTATTTTCCGCATATTTTATGTGCTGTACGCGTTCCGTAATATTTATTTTTCGAACAAATGGTATCAGAGCCATATTTGGCTTCAAAGGGACGCTTTTGCAGCCAAGGGTTTTATTGGCCTGTGAATGGAGAAATCAATGCAGCCTTTTGCAGATCTGGCCATACAGAGCATGGTGTTTTAGGAAATAGGAAATATCCAGTTGATTGATTCCATGGGGAATTCCATGGAGGGTTTCTCAATGGATAAAGAGAACAATAGTGCTGCCACAGCTCAGATCTAGCGACTAGCAGTGATAAGAAGTTGGTTCAAGAAATTTAGAGATGAGAGGATGTTTGCACGTGGATTAATTAATTGAGGAACCATGTATCTAAAGAGAACTCCTAGAGGACTGGCGGTTACAGAAGCTGGTGACCCATGTAATCTGGTAGATGGGTTATTTTTATATGGACATTGATTTCATATGTACAAAGAGCAACAATGAAACAAAAAAAAATATTATTATAATGGAGTTAATTTTTTACATGTAAATGGGTATACTGCTGTAAGACCTGGTATGGCATGCATACCCCTGGGTAATCTCTGGTAAAGTCTGGGTTAAACCTAGGTGATAGGGGGGATGTCAAGTTTACAATTACCCTAGGTAAAAATTTGAGTGGGGAAGATCTAGAGTGAGCAGTGTTGTCTCATTTAGTAGGTTTGGCTGGATTTAGTCAATAATCCTCAAGTCAAGTTTAAGGGGGGAATTGCTAGGTAAACATGACTAGGGGTAGAGTCAATGTTGACTAGGGTAGATAGTAGTGGTTTTTGGGCACATGGTTTTGTGCACCTGTGGTTTTGGCCCATGGTATTACATGTAATGGAGCCTATAAGAGGCTGGGAATACTTCATTGTAAGGTAGGCCTGGAGGTGAGTGGTGAATGCTCACTTGGCCGGATTTGCCAGTGTTTTTTGGCCAATGGTTAATGAAATTTCATTGGTTGGGTTTTTCCCCAGATTTGGGGTTTTCCTGGTTAAACATTGTGTTTATGTTTATGTGATTTGTTGATGGGTTTTGTATGTGTATTATTTCCTTTCCAAATATTTTTATTTTTGCAATTCTCAACAACCCATCGCAGTTGAAGGTGTATTTACCTATAAAACCCAGGAAAGAAGGGTTCCTGTTTCGAGTGGGAGAAATGGCAGACGACGGTAAGTTTAGGGTCGAGAAATTTAACGGCCAAAACTTCCCGCTGTGGAAGATGCAGATGGAAGATTATCTGTATCAAAAAGATCTATACCTACCTGTTGAGAGTGGAAAATGTTAGCTGCAAAGCACATGAGGCAGAATGAACATTCTTCATAGAAAGAAATTCTAAACAAGACGTGTTGTGTTCATACACACCGCCAATATTTCGAAGAAACAACAACAGAGGGTTTGATGCAGACGTTGGTGAAACTATATGAAAAACCCTCGGCCTCAAACAAGGTATTTCTTATGAAACGACTATTTAATATGAAGATGTCGGAAGGTGGATCTGTTGCAGACCATTTAAATGAATTTAATACAGTTACCAGTCAGCTAAGTTCTATAGGGGTAAACTTTGATGATGAATTTAGAGCTCTGTTATTCTTGTGCTCATTGCCAGAGAGTTGGAATGGTTTAGTAATGGCCATTAGTAACTCTGTCTCTGGATCTAGTACTTTAAAGTTTGATGATGTTGTTGGTGCTATCCTTAGCGAGGAAATGCAACGGAAAAGCTCTGGTGAGACATCAGGTAATGCTTTGAGTGCAAAGTCTAGGGGAAGAAGAATGGAAAGAGGAAAGAGCTTGGGATATCGCAGTAAATCAAGGAAAGGCAGATCCAAGTCCAGATCGGGGATAGTGTGCTGGAATTGCGGAAAGAAAGGACACCTAAAGAAAGACCGTAGATCTCGGAAGGGAAAAGAAGGAGACACACAGCAAGAAAACAATCATGAAGCAAATGTGACAGGTGATGTGTTACAATATGCTTTGATTCTTTCTTTCAAAAATGTTACTGATTCTTGGGTTGTAGATTTAGGGGCTTCATTCCATGCCACACCTGATAAGAAATATTTTCATGACTATGTTCAAGGAGATTTTGGAAAAGTTCGTTTGGGTGATGATAAACCTTGTAAAATTGTTGGAATGGGTAAAGTTCTTGTAAAACAATAGAATGGAAACCAATGGCTACTAAAGGAGGTAAGGCATGTTCCAGATCTGAAGAAAAATCTGATTTCAACAGGGCAGTTAGGCAGTGAAGGTTGTGTGACAACTTTCACAGATAAAACTTGGAAGGTCACCAAAGGAGCCCCGGTAATAGCAAAAGGCGAAAAGGTTGGTACATTGTATTTATGCAATGGTATTTCTAACTCTGTTAATGCTTTAACTTCCAAAGGAGCAGATGCAGCATTATGGCATCATAGGCTCGAACACATGAGTGAGAAGGGGATGAAGATTCTTCACTCAAGAAATTTGTTGCCGGGTTTGAAGAATGTTGATTTGGATTTCTGTGAGAATTGCATTTATGGAAAACAAAAGAGAGTCATATTTCTCAGATTTGGGAAAGAAAAGAAGAGCGAAAAATTGGAGCTTGTGCATACAGATGTATGGGGACCTGCTCAGGTATCATCTCTCGGTGGCTCTCGTTATTATGTTACTTTTATTGATGATGCAACTAGAAAAACATGGATTTATTGTATTCAGAATAAATCTGATGTATTTGATACTTTTAAGAAATGGAAAGCTTTGGTTGAGATTGAGACAGGAAAAAATTTGAAGTGTCTCAGATAAGACAATGGAGGTGACTATTGCAGCAAAGAGTTTAATAGGTACTGTTCAGAGCATGGAATTCGCAGAGAGAAGAAAGTTCCAATAACACCACAAGAAAATGGTATGTCAGAAAGAATGAACAGAACAATCATGGAGCGTGCAAGGTGCATGAGATTGCATGCAGGATTGCCTTTACAATTTTGGGCAGATGTTGTAGATACTGTTGTTTATCTAATAAAAAGAGGGCCTTCAAGTTCCTTGGATGGTGGTATTCCAGAGGAATCATGGACAGGTAAAAAGGTAAACTACTCTTTTTTAAAGCCTTTCGGTTGTGAGGCCTGTTGAGCCCCAAGATTGTTCTTTCTTTCATCTTACTTCACTCCATTTTCCTTTGTCCATTGTTATCCCAGGCCCAAATGATCAATGAAATTAGTTAAAATTACCTTTAGAATGAATAACATGGCTAACTTGCTAAGTTTTTTGATTTTGTCATTGTAATGCATCTTGAACTGAAACTAGCTACAGAATGCAGACATTCCGTAGCTAACCGCCAATTCTGCAGTTTTCTTCACGTTCAAGCATGTTCCAGGTGTCCTCTCAGGAAAAGCCACACATGGGTATATTCCACATCATGTCCTCAACGTTTGTTGCTCACCATGAAGAATGAACGGAATTCTGGACGTGGTTTTGTACGTGGGAACTCATACAAGGAAGCAGACTCCTAATAGGACAAGGACAGTCCAGATGTCCTTTGTCCCTTTACGCTACCATCTTTAGAGTTCTAGTACTATTTTGATATGAAAAGACAATGATCCCCGTATTGTTGCAAGTTCTGTTACGAAGATTTTTTATAAATGTACTCGGGAAACCGAGAGACAGGCTCTAGATTTTGATTAGATTTCATGGATTGACTGCTATATTTCTGAAGACCGAGAATACTCTGTTTTAAGTTATTTTCCTTTAATGAAGAAGACAGCATTGCTTTGAACGCGTTGAGTTGATTTTGAGTTAGATTCCGTCTGGTGGTAGAGGGCCCTTGCCTCCTGAACGGATTTACTTTTGCAATCTAGATAAGTATCTTAGTTCGTTTTCAAGTTTTTGAAGTTTGAGTTCATAGTTAATTTCATTTCTCACTATAGTTATACTTGTTCTAAGAAACTCTTCCAAAAGATCATGATAATTAATGAGAAATGGCTGTAGTGTTATATATTTTAATTGCAATTTCTTTTGTTCATTATCACAGTTGAACTTATTCTAGTAAACTCTTCCAAAAAATCATTATGATGACTAAGGCATGACTGTGATACTGAAGGTTTCAGTTGTTTGTTTACACTAAGTAGCATAGCTGATCTTACTCTTGAAAAGCTCTTCCAAAATATCATAACAATGGGTAGGAAATAGCTGTGATGTCTTAGTTTTTAATTGTAATTGCTTTCAGTTTTCATGTTTGCATTTGCATTGAATTGTACAGCCAGGATTGTTCTAACAAGCTCTTCCAAAATACCATTCATGATGGACAAAATAGGCTGTATAATCCCATAGATTAATTGCATGATAACTTAGTTAGAGTACTCCGGAGTCAAATTGCATTCAATTCATGCTCTGTTATTTTGTTTCAAGTTTGATAATGGCTTGTTAGTTTAGCACTGTTTATTATAGACTAGTAGCACTCTAGTTTAGTTCCAGCTTAGCTCACTGTGTTTACATGCCACGTTTAATTACCATCCATTGCATATTAAATTGCATTAGTTGTCAAACTTAAATACCACGGTCTTCATTATTTACAAAACTTCTTTTGTTCTAAAACATATATTGACTCATAATCATCTGAACAGAAGATAGTATCAGTCCAAGGCCTGGAGTACTTTTGCAACCTTTTTACCATTTCACAAATGAGCCTTTCCTCAAAAGACTATTCTAAAAGGAAATCTGTAACTTTTGAGTGAGGTTTAGTGGTGTTAAACTAAGTTGTAGAATAGAACTAGGAGCTAGTTTTAGAGTAGAGATCTTATGATGTTACCAATGTTCTTCTCCAAATATGTTTCAACAAACCTTTAATCATGGATGAGATGTTGTATCATTATAAGATGATTGTTTAATTGTTTAGATAGGAGAATTTTTATACTTAACTGCCCATTTCTCAAGCTCTTCCAAAATACCTTTAATGAAAGAATTGGACAAGTTAAGTTCATGTTGTGATTCATTTTCTTGAAGTCATTATCAAGCTTTGTATTCTGCTTAGTCATAGTTTAGGTTTGATTCTGTCTCAGTATTTGCATTTTTCATTTGTTATCAACAAATTAGGCTTCACTCTATTTTTAACTAGTAGCTTCTTTCCATCAACATTTATTTCTTTTCCTTGTGAACATAAAAACCATCAAAAGACTAAAAACATCATAAATACTAATCATTAACAAATCATAAGAAGAACAAAATATTCTGCAGCTGTTGCTGTGCATCTCCACTTCTGCCAGAAGTGCTGTCTCTGTTGACAATAAAATGAATGCTCAATTTAGGAGATCAATAGAGCATAAACATTACATCATGCCGGAACCCTAACTAGGCAAACTTTGTTTCTTAAATCCTAAAAAAATTGTTACGTAGAGACAGACCCTGCAAGGGGGACTACAAAGCAAGGTAGTTGATTCAAACCTACTTATCACTTTACTGGAGAGGCCAGTACCTCAAATCAGATCCACCATTCTTACTAGACCCATGGACTTCTAGAAGACCGGTAAGACTGATAGTCGGCCAGGTGGTGGTGGACTTGTCAATCAACTCACTTTAGAAGAGAAGATCCGTACTCCAGACACAAAATCTTTCTCACTTCTCACGTGCTTGGGTCATCCAAGGGGGAGAAGAAGGGGGAGGAGGAGTCTTTAATGGAGAACACACATTATTTGGAGGGGGTAGAGGTAGAGGTAGAGGAGAAGGAGGTAGAGGTGCAGAAGGAGAAGGAGGAAGAGGAAGAGGTAGAATAGAAATGGGAAGCTCTTTTGGGTTTCCTATAGTAGATGAAGAAACCAATACAACTCTGAAAAAAATTTCACCCTCTGTCCTTCCAAAATTCTATGGACTTAAAACTGAAGATCCTGAAACCTTCCTATTTGAATTGAAATCCTATGTAGAACTTATGACTACTACAAGATGCTCAAAAACTTAAAACTATTTCCTTCAACATTGAAAGGAGCAAGATTGAAGTGTTCATATTTGCACAACAACATTAGGGATGGGAAGACATGAAACAAGCATTTCTAGAGAGGTATTTGGATTATTGTATGCCGGTCAATCATAAGGAAGAAGTGTTTAAGATGTTACAAAAAGAAGATGAAAACTTGGAAGATTTGTTGGAGAGATTTCATTACAACATCAAAAGAGCAAAAATGGAAAACTTAGATCAATACACCTTAAAAGCTCTCTTGTTGAAAACAATTAGGGATGAATGGTTGGATATCCTTAACATGATGGGAAAAGGGGATATATCTCAGCTCACATTACCTGAAATAGCTGAGTTATGTATCAACCTTTCAAGAGGGAAATCTAAAACTGTAAAAGGTCCAAGAGATCCTGCTCTTTCAAGGGTAAGCAAGTCTGTTTCTGGGACAGTAAGTAGGGGAGAGATAGGGCATATACTTGATGAATTCAAATCTAACATCTTAGGGAGTCTTAGTGAACAAATAGACACCCTTAAGTTACAACAAAGCAAAAAGATGAATCTGATGTTCTAGCAATCTTTTGTCCCAGATGTAGAAAGAAGCATGCCCTGAGAGAATGTCCTTTGGATGCAAAAGTTGTAGAGACTTGTGTCATTTGTTCAGAAAAACATGAGACCAAGAGTTTTCCTTCACTTCCTGGTCTTAAAGCTGTCTTTCAAGAAGAAATTCCTACAAATGCCACAGAATCTCTCAATTTTGTCTCTAGAAGGCCTTGGCAAGGACCTCAAACACAAGACTCCATGATCAAATGACAATTCCAACCCCCCACCTGCAATTTTGGTAGCAACCTTGGCCTCAAGCTTGGGCACAAGGAGCACAAAATCCCCATGGAAGATACTCTCGCACTATCAAGATCAACCTATCCACCATACCCACACTTATCCTCAAAATCCTCAACAAAATTTTCAACAAAATCCTCAACATCATCATCAGAACCTACCACATCAAAATCAACCACTTCCATTACCATTTCCTCAAAAATCAAATCAGTTGCCTGCTCAACCCATACCAAACCCCAATAATAAAAATCCTCGGAACACATACATGATAGAAGGCCAACAATTTCCAACTTATTTAATTACTCCTTTAGACCTTAGTGATGTTCAACTTAGGTCTGGAAGAATACTTGAAAACAGGAAACCTTCTGTAATCATACAAGAACAAGATAACTTTGAGGAAGACTCTCTACGGGTGAATAAAAGTCTTGAGGAAGACACATCTTTTCAAGACCCCAAACACCGAAAAACTAAAACAAAAAGATCCAATAAATCCAACTCCTGTATTAGAGCAACCATCCACATCTACTTCTATACCTCCCTTTCCGGAAAGATTACAAATTGACAGAGGTGTAGAAAAACAAATCATGGTGCCTAATTATGATTTCTTGGATGAATTGAGAAATGTTTGCATTAAAATTCCATTATTGCAAGCCATCAAGGAAATCCCAATTTTAGCCAAAACAATAAAGGAGTTGAGTATGAAGACAATAAGAAAAAGAATAAGAGAAACCAAGAAAATTCAATTGGTAGGACAAATAGCAGACATTATGATGGGCAAGATTGCTATTCCAAAGTATCTTGACCCAGGAAATCCAGTTGTCAAAATTCACATCAATGGAATTGAAATCCAAAACACACTCATTGATTTAGGAGCAGCAATCAATATCATGAGCAGACAAATCATGGATAAACTGAAACTTCCTAATCTTCTCTTTACACCCACATTATTACAATTAGCAGACAGATCTGTGATCAAACCTGATGGGGTAATAGAAGACATTCCAGTGTCCCTAGATTCTTGGGAGTACCCTGTGGATTTTATGATCCTAAATCCTAAGAATAATCTAGGAGGGCATCCTGTTATATTAGGAAGACCTTGGTTGGCTACAGCTGATGCTTTAATTAGTTGTAGATCCGGTGATATGTACATCTCTGATGGTAGTTCAACTAAGAAATTCACTTTGTATCCTCCAGCTAGGACAATTACAGATTTAGATGATACTCAATTGATAGAGGATGAAGAAGACTTACAACCTCTCTTCACAATTTCAGAAATTAGTGAAGATAGTCAAATTTTGAATACTCTAGAAAACTTTGAATCCTCTTCAGAATACAAACATGAACCATTTCAAGAAGGATCAAACATTGAGTTTTTATCATCAAGACAGATGTCTCTTCATTTTATGGATAAATTTGGCAGCTCCACAAGTGAGATTTTTTCAGGCAAAACTTTGAACATAAACAAGAACCTAGAAAAGTCTCAACAAGAAGAGTTAGTCAAGATATTATAGAGACATTCTTCTGCATATGCATGGGAGTACACTGACATGAAAGGGATAAGCCCCAAGACTTGCACTCATCACATCTATATAGAGGAAAATTGTAAACCAATCAGACAACCTCAAAGACGGATGAATCCAAATCTTAGAGAGATTGTTAAAGAAGAATTGCAAAAATTGTTAAATGTCAACTTCATCTATCCTATTTCAGATAGTCAGTGGGTTTCTCCTTTGGTAATTGTGCCAAAGAAAAATGGTAAATGGAGGGTATGTGTTGACTACCGAGAATTAAACAAAGCTACTCTTAAATACCATTTTCCCTTACCTTTCATAGATCAAGTGTTAGATACATTAGCTGGAAAAAAGTACTTCTCATTCCTAGATGGGTTTAGTGGTTACAACCAAATTCAAGTAGCACTTGAAGATCAAGACAAAACCACATTTACCTGTCCTTGGGGTACCTATGCTTACCGAGTATTGCCATTTGGATTATGCAATGCACCTGCAACATTCCAAAGGGCAATATTAGGAATTTTTTCAGATCTAATACATGATTGTGTAGAGGTATATATGGATGATTTCACAGTTTATGGAAACACATTTGAAGAAGCTTTAGCAAACTTGGAAATTTTTTTAAAGAGATGTCAAGAAGCAAATCTTTCACTTAGTCATGAGAAATGTTTCATGATGTTTACTGAAGGTATTGTTTTGGGGCATCACATTTTAGGGGATGGGATTAGAGTTGATGAGTCAAAAGTTGAAGTCATCTCTAACTTATCTATTCCAAGTTTTCAAAAAGATGTTAGGAGTTTTCTAGGATTTACAGGATATTATCGGAGGTTTATAGAAAACTTCACCAAGATAGCATCTCCACTCTTCAAATTACTTACCAAAGATTGTGAATTCAAATGGAATTCTGATTGCCAGTTAGCCTTTGAAACCCCGAAAACAAAAATTTCTGAAGCACCTATTTTAAGGGGACCTAACTGGAAGTTACCTTTTCATATTTCAACAGATGCCTCAGATACAGCTGTAGGAGCAGTATTGGGACAAAAAGACCCGATTCCTTATGCCATCTACTATACCAGTAAAAATTTGACTCCTTCAGAGTTAAACTATACTGTAACTGAAAAAGAGTTTTTAGCTGTTGTTCATGCCATAAACAAATTCAGACACTATATAACAGGCTATGAAACTTTTGTTCACACTGATCATTCCGCAATTAGATACTTAATGAACAAATCAATTACTAATGGCAGAGTCATAAGATGGTTATTGCTTTTACAAGAATTCAACATTACCATTCTAGATAGGCCTGGAAAACAAAACACAGTAGTTGATTTCCTATGTAGACTCCAAAACATCAAATATGACACTCCAGTTGAAGACCAATTTCCCGATGAATATCTTTTTGCAGTTTCTACTCAAACTCCTTGGTTTGATGACATTGCTAATTATTTAGTTTCGGGAAAATTTCCTTCAATAATGAATGCAAGAGATAAAAGAAAAATCATTTATGACAGTGCAAAATATTCATGGGTTGCTAATGAGTTGTACAAGACAGGTCCAGATTTGATCATTAGGAGATGTGTTCGTGAAGATGAGATGCCTGAGATTCTCAAAGCATGTCATGATGAACCTTGTGGCGGACACTTTGCTGATAAGAGGACAGCCTATAAGATCCTTCATTTAGGATATTATTGGCCATCCTTGTTTAAAGATGTTAAAGAGTATGTCAAAAGGTGTGACAGTTGCCAAAGGGTAGGGAAACCTTCTCCTTCATGTGAGATGCCATTACAACCTCAGGTACATATTGAACCTTTTGAAAAATGGGCTTTGGATTTTGTAGGACCTATTAGTCCTCCATCAAGACAAAAGAGATATATATTAGTTTGCACTGATTATGTTACCAAATGGGTAGAGGCCAAACCATTACTTTTTGCTAATGAAGCATCTGTAGTTAATTTTCTTTTTGAGGATATTTTTACTCGTTTTGGTGTCCCAAGGGAAATTGTTACAGATCAAGGAGCTCAATTTACATCAAGGCTAGTGGAGCAAATGATGGAGAGGTACAAAATCAGACATAGAAAATCTACTCTTTATCATCCACAAGCAAATGGTCAAGTGGAATCTACTAATAAGGTCATTGAAGGAATCCTAACAAATACTGTTCATTTACATAGAAGAGATTGGGTAGATAGGCTTCCTGAAGCCTTATGGGCCTATAGAACTACATGGAGAAACACAACAGGTCATACTCCTTATGAACTTGTTTATGGAAAGCAAGTTTTGTTTCCCATAGAGTTCCAGATTCAAACCTTCAAAATGGAAGTTCAGCTAGGACTTGATTTAACGGAGGCACAAAAGCATAGATTGGAGCAGATTAATGAATTGGATGAGATCAGACAAGATGCAGTTCAGAAAAAAAGTCTAGTCCAACAGCAAAGGACTAGATGGCATGACAAGTACATCAAAGAGAAAAAGTTCAAAGAAGGTGACTGGGCTCTCTTGTTTGATTCAAAATTCAAGGATTTTCAAGGTAAATTTCAAACACATTGGCTTGGGCCATATGAAATTGTTGAAATTTTTGACAATGGAGCAGTAAAAATCAGGACAATAGATGAAGAAGAGGTCAATTTTCTTGTGAATGGTCATAGATTGAAGCTGTATCACAAACCACTCTCAAGAGAATAATTTGTCAAGAAGTTCCAGGAAAACAGTGATGTGAAGTTAATGAAGAAGAATCTTTCTTCTTCATCAACTTGATTAAATTTTTTGAAGTCATTTCTTTGAAAAAAAAGAAAAAAGTATAAACATGAAAACCAATCACTGATTGGCATGTTTATACAGAAAATATAGGGTGAAAATCAGAGTCTTTCTGACACTCTAACTTTTCCATTTTGTTTCTGCAAGCAGCTGTTACAAAATCATAAGTTCAGATCCATTGCACTTATGATCCATCTCATTTCATTTCATTCCATTTACTTATCCATCCATACTCCATTTCATTCATTCATTCATACTTCACTTCATTCCATATGTCATTCATCTCATTCCATACTTCATCCAGCTCATTTCCATATCAAAATTTAAAGTTTGATGTATTTCTGCAAATGAATAACACATGTCATGGATTGCAGGCCATTTCTTATACTTTTCCACTCCATTTCATGAATTGTAATCCATCCCATTCCATCATTCACTTCATACATATCCCATTATACCCATTTCATCATTTATCTTCACTCATTCCATATAATATTCCACTTATATTCCAAACCACTCCATTCCATGATTAAAACTCTCTACAGGTACATTCTGCAGCTAAACAAACATTCTGCAGCTAATCAGACTTTCTGCAGCCAGACAGTCATTCAGCAGCTACAGATCCTGAAGGCACTGATCAACAAACATTTGAATTGCAACAAGATGATCCAATATATCCATGAACAAGAAAAATCAAGAAGGATTATGAAGACTCTTCCAGAAGAGAACAAAGTATACAAAGACTATAAAAAGCAGATGAAAAGCAAAGGTAAAAATTTTTAATTATAATGGCATGTCATAAACTTTAGTATAGTTTTAGTTATGAATCATTTGAAAAGTTGTTTTGATTATTTTTATTGATCATGCCAAATATACCCTCCGCAAAACTTTGGATAAAAATCTTTCATTTCAAATCCTATACCCAATCATCATCTAAGCAATTAAAATGCTGAAGTGATTGATTTTCTCACATCACCCAACCAAATCATTTAATGATGATTTTTGAAGCCGTTGTAAAAAAATCTCCGCAGTCTTTTCACTCATTGATTTGTTTTCTTCACCTCACTTCATTAACTTGTTCTGTAACCACTCCCTATTATTCCATTCCGTAGCCAGCCCTTCATCATTTCATTCTGCAAAACAGAGGTATCTCTATCACCGTGAGCAGAGGTATATCAGTTTGAAATTTTAAGCCACTATCACCGTGAGCAAAGGTATATCAGTTTGAAATTTGAAGCCACTATCACCGTGAAGCAGAGGTATATCAGTTTGAAATTTGAAGCCACTGTCACCGTGAAGCAGAGGTATATCAGTTTGAAGATTGAAACACTGTCACCATGAAGCAGAGGTATATCAGTTTGAAGGTTGAAGTCATTGTCTCTGTGAGCAGAAAGAGCACTAATCTGAAGATTGAAGAAGAAATTATGGGCCTCATCGTGAGAACTGACCCAGCGGGCACAAAATACCTGGAAGGATACCCTCAAAGCAGAGAAATGTTGCAACAGGCAGGATGGCTGCAATTCCTTGAGAAATTTAATGGCTTCCATAAAGAAGTTACTAAAACATTTGCAAGGTCATTCAAAGGAACCGAGGTTGAAGTTGGAGATGTTAAATTCACTGTCACAGAGGTTTTTATTGCAGAAGCAACAGGATTGCTTAGACATGGAGAAAGATGGTTTAAAAACAGAGAATTTCATAATGAATCATGGAAGAAAATCTTCAAATCACCAGGTATGGATGTCACTGTGTTTAAAAAGGGAATTCCAAGCTCTGCATTAAAGAATAAATGGAGAAACATATTGCTTATTCTACAGAAATTTATCACTTGTGAGGGTAGATATGGTACTTTTTATGTTTACCATATTAGGTTGATAATGCATTTCTTAGAGGAAGAGCTTAATTTACCCTATTTCTTGCTTCAAATTTTAAAAAAGATGGCTTCAAGTGTTCAAAGGAGAGTCCAATTCCTAGAAACAACTCTATACCATCATGGCTTGGTTAAGATTTTAATTGAACACCATTTAACCAAAACAAAAGATACTTGGGATAATTTCTTAGTGAGAAATCACTTTGAGGAACCAAAAGAGCCTTCACCTGAACATCAGCCTACAAAGAGAAGCAGAAAATGGAGAGCCTCTAAAATTGAAACTGATAAAGCAATTCAAGATAGCAGTGAAGAAATAATCTCTGAGAAGTTGACCCAGATTAAGAGACAGCTTAAGGAAGAGAGGGTAATCAGAAAATTTGCCACAGAAAAAGGAGAGGGGTCATCCCAGCCGAGAAGAAGCCATAGACTCAGGGGGAAACTAAGGAAAACACAGATCAAACAAACCTGGGTGATAAACATAGAAGATGAGGAAACATCTATTGAAGAAGATGTTGAAGAAGATTTTGATGAAGAAGCCCCTGAAATTGACCCTGCACAGCAAGAGATTTATAACTATGTTGAAACATTGGAAAGGAAAGCTTCAGAGAGTAGAGATAGAACCCCTAGTCTTCCACTGTCCGAAATAGATGTGTTAAGAAGAGATAGGTACAAGTTGGAAGTACTTAATAGAAATATCAAAACTGAGAATGATATCCTGAAGGAACAAGTCAAACTCAAAACCAGTATGAACTCAACCCTATCTCTACAAATGGACAAAGTGGAAAAGGCTAATGAAAAGTTGAAAAAGAGGAACAAGAAGTTAATCAGGGCAGTTACCAATTTAAGGTTCAATCTAGTCATCAGGAAGCCCAAAAGACCTTTAACTTCCAGGCAAAGAAGAAGAAGAGGGTTGGATGTTCTTGCAGAAGTCTCTGAGTTTATGGAATAAGTTGCATGAGGACATGCAAGAAGTCAGCAGTGGGGGTATGTCGAGCCCCAAGATTGTTCTTTCTTTCATCTTACTTCTCTCCATTTTCCTTTGTCCATTGTTATCCCAGGCCCAAATGATCAATGAAATTAGTTAAAATTACTTTTAGAATGAATAACATGGCTAACTTGCTAAGTTTTGTGATTTTGTCATTGTAATGCATTTTGAACTGAAACTAGCTACAGAATGCAGACATTCCGTAGCTAACCGCCAATTCTGCAGCTGTCTTCATGTTCAAGCATGTTCCAGGTGTCCTCTCAGGAAAATCCACACATGGGTATATTCCACATCATGTCCTCAACGTTTGTTGCTCACCATGAATAATGAACCGAATTCTGGACGTGGTTTTGTGGGAACTCATTCAAGGAGGCAGACTTCTAATAGGACAAGGACAGTCCAGATGTCCTTTGTCCCTTTACGCTGCCATATTTAGAGTCCTAGTACGATTTTGATATGAAAAGACAATGATCCCCGTATTGTTGCAAGTTCTGTTATAAAGATTTGTTATAAATGCACTCGGGAAACCGAGAGACAAGCTCTAGATTTTGATTAGATTTCAGGGATTGACTGCTATATTTCTGAAGACCGAGAATACTCTGTTTTAAGTTATTTTCCTTTAATGAAGAAGACAACATTGCTTTGAACGCGTTGAGTTGATTTTGAGTTAGATTCCGTCTGGTGGTAGAGGGCCCCTACCCCCTGAACGACTTTACTTCGCAATTTAGATAAGTATCCTACTGCTTTTCTAAGTTTTTGTGTTTTGAGTTCATATTTACCCTCATTAGTTTCTATAGCTATACTTGTTCTAAGAAACTCTTCCAAAAGACTATACATAATGAATGACAGTTACCGTAGTAGATTTTATCAGGGTACCTCTTTTAATTACTCAGCTTGAATCATTCTGAAACCTTCCAAAAACATTACATACTTAAAGAGACCGTGATACCGAAGGTTTCAGCTTGTTTGTTTACACTGTTATATAGCCGATCTTACTCTTAAAACGCCCTTCCAAAATACCATAATGATGGGTAGGAGATAGCTGTGATGTCTTAGTTTTTAAATTGCTTTCAGTCTTTATGTTTGCATTTGCACTAAATTGTACAGTCAGGATTGTTCTAAGAATCTTTTCCAAAATACCAATCATGATGGACAAAACAGGCTGTAGAATCCCATAGATTAACGCATGATAACTTAGTTAGGGTACTCCGGAGTCAAATTGCATTCAATTCATGCTCTGTTATTTTGTTTTAAGTTTGATAATGGCTTGTTAGTTCAGCACCGTTTATTATAGACTAGTAGTACCTAGTTTAGTTCCACTAGCTCACCGTGTTTACATTCCACATTTAATTTCCATCCATTGCATATTAAATTGCATTAATACAAACTGTAACACTAATGACCATTATTAAAAACCTTTGTTTCAATATATTGACTTATAATCATCTGAACAGAAGATATTATTAGTCCAAGGCTTGGAGTACTTTTGCAACCTTTTTACCATTTCAAAAACAAGCCTTTCCTCAAAAGACTATTCTAAAAGAAAATCTGTAACTTTTGAGTGAGGTTTAGTGGTGTTAAACTAAGTTGCAGAATAGAATTAGGAGCTAGTTTTAGAGTAGAGATCTTATGATGTTACCAATGTTCTTCTCCAAATATGTTTCAACAAACCTTTAATCATGGATGAGATGTTGTATCATTATAAGTTGATTGTTTAATTGTTTAGTTAGGAGAATTTTTACACTTAGCTGCCCATTTCCCAAGCTCTTCCAAAATATCTTTAATGAAATAATTGGACAAGTTAAGTTCATGTTGTGATTTATTTTCTTGAAGTCATTATCAAGCTTTTTATTTTGCTAAGTCATAGTTTAGGTTTGGTTCTATCTCAGTATTTTCATTTGTCATTTGTTATCAACAAATTAGGCTTCACTCTGTTTTTAACCAGTAGCTTCTTTCCTCCAGCATTTAGTTCTTTCCCTTGTGAACATAAAACCATAAAAAGACCAAAAACATCATAAAACACTAGACACAACGCAGTAAGAAACAAACACCTAGGCACATACAGTGCACCACACTTCAGCAGTTTACCAACCCTGGTTGACAATTAAATGAACTCAATTTAGGAGATTAGGTTGAGCACAAACAAGGCCTTTGTCCATATTAATAAAGAAAACAGAACAAAGCTTGAGGCAAAATCAAAGAAATGTACCTTTATTGGATATGGTGCTAATGATTTTCGTTATCATGCCACCTGATAATGAAAATCAAAACGTTTAGATTAGGAGCGTAGATGTAATATTCAATGAAAAGGTCTTGTATAAGAATCAGTTATAGGAAAAGAAACAAGAAAAGGAAAACAAAGAATACACAGTTCTTGATGAGATCACAGAAAAAGTAAAGGTGCCCGAAAATAATGATAATCAACAGTCACAACAACAACAACCACCAAAACAGCAATAGGCACCTCAAACACCTGAAAGTGGTGTCAAAAGATCTACCAGGATAAGTAGATCCCCTAAATGATACTCTCCTTCATTATATTATTTATTGTTAACTGATTCTAGTGAACCTGAATGTTATGAAAAAGCAATGCAGGTTGAAAGCAGGGAAAAGTGGGAGCTAGCCATGGAAGAAGATATGGACTCTTGGAATGTGACAATTGAGACTTGGGACTGAGTCACGTTTCCTGCAGGGTAAAACTCATTTAACAACAAATACAACAAGAAGAAGACAGAGAAAAACAGGCAAAGCTAAATCAGGTGAAGGTTTGCAACGTAAAGCAGTAGTACAGATTTTGATGAAATATTTTCTCCTGTTGTTAAGATGAATTCAATCAGAACTATCTTAAGTCTTGTAGTAGCGGAAGATTTACATCTTGAACAGTTAGATGTAAAGACAACATTTCTCCATGGAGATTTGGAGGAAGAGATATACATGCAGCAACCAGAAGGATATGAGGTAAAAGGGAAAGAGAAATTGGTGTGCAGGTTAAAGAAGAGCTTGTATGGCTTAAAACAGGCTCCAAGGCAGTGGTATCTAAAATTTGACAAGTTTATGTCTGAACAAGGTTATACTAGATGTCACTCTAATCATTGTGTTTATCTAAAAAGGAAAAATGATGGTAGCTATATTATATTGTTATTGTATGTAGATGACATGCTTGTTGCAGGGTCTAACATGCAGGAAATAAATGTGCTCAAAAGAAAATTGGCAAATTCATTTGCAATGAAGGATTTGGGAGCTGCAATAAAATCCTTGGTATGAGGATAACTAGAGAAAGAAAAAATTGCAAATTAACACTGTCTCAGAATGAGTACATAGAGAATGTGTTGAAAATATTTAAAATGCAGAATGCAAAACCAGTTAGTACACCTTTTGCTAGCCATTTCAAAGTTAGTAAGGAGATGTGCCCAAAGACCCAAGAAGACATGGATTATATGTCTAAAGTTCCATATGCATCAGCAATTGGAAGCTTAATGTATGCAATGGTCTGCACAAGGCCTGATATTGCACATGCAGTGGGAGTTGTAAGCAGGTACATGAATAATCCAAGAAAAGAACATTGGATGGCAGTAAAATGGATTCTCAGATATTTGAGAGGTACCACAAATCAAGCATTATGCTTTAGTGGTTCAAACATTGCTCTACAGGGATATGTTGATGCAGATATGGCAGGTGACAGAGATAATAGGAGGAGCACTACAGGATATGTATTTACTGTAGGTGGAACAGCTGTCAGTTAGGTTTCAAAAATCCAAAGTGTTGTTGCACTTTCAACAACAGAAGCCGAGTATGTTGCTGCTACAGAGGCTAGTAAAGAAATGATTTGGTTACAAAGGTTTATGGGTGAATTGGGTAAGAAGCATGATATGGGCACGCTATATAGTGATAGCCAAAGTGCCATTCATCTTGCAAAGAACTCAACATTTCATTCCAGGACTAAACACATACATCTCAATTACCATTTCATATGGTCAGTATTAGAAGATGGAGAGTTGGAGCTGGAAAAGATACACACTAGCCAGAATCCTGCACATATGCTAACAAAAGTTGTAACCAGGGAGAAAGTGAGAACATGCTCAGTTTCAATTGGTCTTCAAGGATGACGATGAAGATGAGAAACAACCAGGTCCAAAGAGGAGTCATTTTCTAGCAAATGAAGCAGCGGTGGAGTTTCTACAATCAGTCTCCAAGTGGGAGATTGTTGGGTGTGGAGCCTGATTATCTTGTTTACTTTGTATCACAACATTGGACCCCTGTACCTTAAAAGGGGCGGCAACGCCGCCCGCAATTAATCGCTGCCGTGGGGGGTCCAGGGGGGGCGGCAGCACTTTTCGGAGCCCCCCCTGGTGGGGGTTTTCGGGGGCAGCGCCCTCGAAGCTAAAAACAGATGTAAAATTGCCTTGTAAAAGTATAGTAATTTCTAGTCAATCTAGGCCGTTCATTAGGAAAATGATCTTATGGTAGAAGTTATGTTTAGATTAGGGTTTTTTTCCCTAGAAGGCAACCCCTCGCTTTTATGAGGGCATTTTATTGTGGCTGTGTATTTTGTGTGTATTCTTGAAGCGAGAAACAAAGAGGGAGACTGTGAGAGAGAACAGAGGATATTACAGCAGATCTGCTGTAGGTTTTGTCTCTTCATTTTTGCTGGATAATAGAAAGTAAGGACTGGATGTTCGGGGTGGACATAGCCCAAACTAGGTGAACCACGTATATCTGTGTCTCTTTGGTTTTATGTGTTTTTTGTGTGCTTGTATTTTCCGCATATTTTATGTGTTGCATTGCTCTGTAATATTAAATTTTCTAACAACACTAACAACAATAAGGGACTATACTAGTAATATAGGGACCTAACATGCCCCTCTCCTTCAAAAAAGTGTTGCCCCCAATGCTTGAGTAGCTCTGGGTGATTTTGTATAAAATTCTCATCCTCCCATGTAGAATCTTCAGTGGGTAAGTTCTTCCACTTGATGAGATACACTGAAATTGATCGGTTCCGTAGCTGTCGAGTTCTTGTTTCCATGACCGCTTCAGGTTCCAATATGATTTTTCCTTCCTTATAAAGTTCTAGCAATATTGTTTGAACTAGAAGATTTTCACCTATAACCTTCTTTAAGCATGAAACATGGAAAACTGGATGCACTCGTGAAGAAGTAGGAATCTCCAATTTGTATGCCATAGTACCAATATTTTGCAACAACTTGTAAGGACCATAGTACTTTGGCGATAATTTATTATCCTTCTTAGCTTGCTTAAGGGACATTTGTTTGTATGGTTGTAGCAGTAAAAATACCCAGTCTCCTACATCAAAAATTCTCTCGCTGCGATGTTGATCTGCCTGTTGTTTCATTCGATTTTGTGCCAAATTCAGGTTATCCTTTAAGAGTTGGAGAACTTCTTGTTCATGCTCGATGTGATCTTCCACTACTTGAACCTTCAAATTTTCTCTTAAATATGATGTGATGGATGGTGGATGATATCTATAAAGTGCCATAAATGGGGTCATTTTTGCTGCAGTGTGGAAGGAAGTGTTATACCACCATTCAGCGAGAGGTAACCACTTGACTCATTGTGTTTGTTTATCAGATACAAAACAACGAAGATATCCTTCCAAACATTTATTTACTATCTCAGTTTGACCATCAGATTGAGGATGATAAGATGAGCTATGAGCTAATTGAGTACCCAAACAAGAAAATAACTCCATCAAAAAATTTCCAGTAAAAATGGGATCTCTGTCGCTCACAATAACCCTTGGGCTTCCATGTAGCTTTTGAATTCTATCCATAAATGTAGTAGCAACTGTACTTGCTTTAAATGGATGAGATAATGCACAAAAGTGTGCATACTTGGTAAGTCTATCAACTACCATCATGATGACACTCTTTCTTTCGGACTTAGGTAAACCTGTGATAAAATCCATTGAAATCTCCTCCCAACGTTGACTTGGAATGGATAAAGGTTGTAGAAATCCCAGGGTCTTAATTGTCTCAAATTTATTCTGCTGGCAAACCAAACATTCCGCTACAAATTTTTGAAAATCATATTTAAGGCCATCCCAAAAAAATTATTTCTTCACCCTGTGGTAAGTTTTTAAAAATCCTGAGTGTCCTCCTAAAGGAGAAGTGTGCAATTCCAAAAGAATCTTTTGTTTTAGTTGGGAATTCTTACAAAGATATAAGTGATATTTGTACCATAAAGAATCATTTTTCCAACTAAATGTATCATATGTACTAGGATCTTGCTGCAACTTTTGAATGAGTGTCCATACTTCTTTGTCCTTCTTCCATTCATCTCTTGCTTCGGTTATCCAATCTTTTTGGATAATAGAAATGGCACAAAGCAATGCTTCGACCTCTTCATTCTTTCTTGAGAGTGCATCTGCAACAACATTAAGCTTCCCTTTTTGTAGATTATTTCAAATTCATAACCCAACATCTTTGTGACCCATTTTTGCTACTCTTCTGATGATAGTCTTTGTTCCAAAAGTGTTTAAGACTATCATGATTAGTTTTTACCTTGAAGTGTCTTCCCATTAGGTAAGTTCGCCACTTCTTTAGTGCATGTAGTATTGCTAACATTTCCTTCTCATAAATAGGTTTCTGTAAATACTTTCCTTTGATTGGACGACTTTCAAAAGCAATGGGTCTTCCTTCCTACATTAAAATAGCACCAATTCCATTTCCTGAGGCATCACATTCCACAATAAAGGTTTTTGTGAAGTCCGGCGTAGCTAAGACCGGTGCTAGGCACATTTCCTCTTTAAGATGTTCAAAGGCCTTAGTTGCTTCAGGAGTCCATGAAAATGCATCTTTCTTCAATAACGTTGTTAGAGGTGCTGCTATTCTCCCATAATTCTTAACAAACTTGCGATAATACCCTATTAACCCAAGAAATCCTCGCAACTATTTTATGGTTGTGGGGACTTTCCATTCCTTAATGGATTTAATTTTTTTAGGGTCTACTTTAACACCCTCGTGAGATACAATATGACCCAGTTATTCCACCTCTTGTACTCCAAAGAAACATTTGGATGTTTTTGCATATAATTGTTTCTCCTGCAATAGTTTGAGCACCCTGTCAACATGTTCAACATGATCCTTCCAAGACCTGTTGTAGATTAGTATATCATCAAAAAATACTAGCACAAATTTTCTAAGGAAGGGTTTGAAAATGGAATTCATCAACCCTTGAAATGTAGAAGGTGCATTGGTAAGGCCAAAAGGCATGACCAAAAATTCATAATGACCTCATGAGTTCGAAATGCTGTTTTTGGAATATCTTCAGTCTTCATTCTAATTTGATGATATCCTGAACGAAGATCCAACTTGGTAAAATAAATTGCTCCATGTAATTCATCCAATAATTCATCAATCACAGGAATGGGAAATTTATCTTTAATGGTGATCTTATTAAGCTCCCTATAATCCAGACACATTCGCCATGATCCATCCTTCTTGTGTACCAATACTACAGGAGCAGAGAAAGAACTTTGACTAGGTTGAATTATACCCGCCTCTAACATTTCTGCAATCATACGTTCAATTTCGCTCTTTTGGAAGTAAGGATATCTATAAGGCCCGATGTTTGGAGGAACACTTCCTGGAATAAAATGAATAGCATGATCATGATCACGAATAGGTGGGAGTCCTTTGGGAGTTTCAAACACCTTGGAATGATTGTCCAAGACTTGTTGGAGATCTGCAGAAATAGATGATTTTGATGTTGGAACTTCTAGAGAGCATAATTGTGCAATTACGCCTCGTTGTTCTTTCTTTAGAAGCTTTGTCATGACATTAGAGCTTATTATCCTTCCTGGCTTCCCTTCAATACCCCGTAATTCGACTTCCTTTCCTTCTGAAAAAAATTTCAAGAAAAGTTCTTGAAAATTAAAAGCTACCGGCCCCAAAGATTGTAACCATTGTACTCCTAGTACAACATCAGCACCTCCCATAGGAATGGAAAGCATTGGACTAGTCAATACATATTCCCCCATGGTTAGCTTGATATTATGGCATTTTCCAGAGAAATTTATAGTTTCTCCATTTGCAACCATCACTTGACATTCTGGTGCTGGGTATAGGAAACAATTCAATTCCTTGGCTACCTTACAATGAATAAAATTATGGGTGCTACCTGAATCAATCAACACTATTACCTTTTTATTCTTGATATGTCCTTCTATCTTGAGAGTTTGAGGAGTGGTAATTCCCGCCAATGCATTACACGATATGGTCGGACTCATTTCTTCCTCTTCTAGGGCTGGTTCCTGGTGTATATCCTCTTCTTGTTCATTTTCTTCTTCCTCTTCACAATATATGTAAAATAATTTCTTCTCAGCACACTTATGACCTTAAGTGTATTTTCTATCACAATTGTAGAAAAGCCCTTTTGTTCTTTTTTCTTCCAATTGTTGTGGTGCCAACCTTGTAGGTTGTGGAAATCTAGGCGTAGCAACACTTCCTTCTTTATAGAAGCGAGTGTTAGGCTTCCTTGTCGCCATAATTTTACATTCAATTTTTCTTGGCAACCTGAATTCCTTCTCCAATGAATCATGTTCCAAAACACGAACTTGATGTTGGATGTTATCCTTTAAAGTACCTATCAAGAGATCAATCCTGTGTTCCTTTGGAATATCAGTTACCCTTATATTCAATTTTTGGAAGTCCTCATTGTGCTCCCCCACTAAACCCTTTTGTTTGAGATTTATCAATTGGCTAAAGAAGGTGTTGCTCTTTGTATCCTCATAATGTGCTATCATTTCCTCCATAAAAATCGACCAAGTGACAATTTTTTTACGGGAGCAAAGCCATCGATACCATACAAATGTATTTTGTTCTAAATGTAAAGTTGCAATGCGTACCTTTTGTGTGTTTTGCACATTATGGAGATCAAAATATTGCTCCATCTGTAGTATCCATGTTACATGATCCTTTCCATTAAACTTCCTCATATCCATTTTTGGAATATGGTGGTTCTTCCCACCAACATTAGAGTTTATGAAGTCACGATTAACATTTATTTTTTTCTCATCATGAGTTTCCTCTATTATCTTTTCACCATTAGGAAACATTTATTGTATCAAATTTTTCAAACCTTCCATGTCTTCTTTTAGATCATTCTTCATGTTTTCCATGTTGTCTTTCATTTTTTCATCGATCTTAGCTTCCATGTTATCCATCTTAGATTCCATGCCATTTATCTTAGATTCCATGACTTTCTTCAAACCATCCATATTATTCTTCAAACCATCCATCTTCACTTCCACACCTTTCTTCAAAACATCCATTTCATTTTTTGTTTCTCTTTGCGAGAGCGAAATTTGGTGCACTTGCTCTTGTAATTTTGATAGATCATGTTGCAATTCTTCATCTTCAGGAGTCATAGTAGAGCCTTCTGAAGGTTTAATGGGTGTTTAATTATTTTTATGAGGGATGTTTTTTGAACCCAATACTGATATATATTCTACAATATTCCCTTGGAATCAATTCAAATTGATTCTTCAAACAAGGCTTATGTAATTCGTAAAAAATAATACACACCTTTTTCTTGCTTTTGAGGAGCTCGATATTGAAATTGGATTATCTTTGTGATTGCAACTCTTAAATATATGAAATTGGGCAATGAGGTAGAATTCTGAATTGTCTTTCAAATGCCACAGGTCTGACTTGATTTGGATTCTCCAAGGCAAAGTTATGTCCAATCTCCCACAATGACCTAATTATGGACTGGTTCAGTAGAAATAACTTGTACGACTTTCCATGTGTCACTTTTTCATCTTTTAGCTCTGAAATTGATAGCAAAGAAACTACAGTCCGTGTAATTGCGATCACTTTTTACGGCACTCCAATCCGATGCTCAGAGAGAGAGTTATGAATATTTTCCCATGATCACCTCTTTGAGATGAAATTCAAGAGTGTGAAAAAGCACTACCTTCCACATATCATATCTCTGAAAATATTGCGAACCAAGCTCTGACATTTTGCGACGAGTTTCCTCAGGATTTCAACTTCGCACCCTAAAAATTTCAGATTCTGAACCTTCGTATAAAAAACGTTATAGTGGAAATGCCACAATGACCTGTTTAGATTAAATTGAGGACCCTACAAAAAGACCTAAATTCCATAGTTCATATCTCTAAAAATATTGTGAACCAAGCTCTGCAATTTTTTGATGATGTTCCTCAGGATTTCGGCTTCGCACCCTAAAACTTTCAGCTTCTGAAACTTCGTAGAAAAAAATTTATAGCGAAAATTCCACGATGATCTGTTTGGAGCAGCAAAACCCTAGAATCCAAAGCTCTGATACCAAATGTTGTGAAACCAGCTCCAAAAATAGAAGAAAAGAGATATCAACGCCTTAGAAATGAGCCAATTCAAGGGGGAAACCTCCAATACATTACATGAATGAAAAATTATTAGATGATACAAATTACAAAACCTCCTTTCTATATATAGGAGTCCATGGGGCCATAATGTAGTCCTAGTGGGGCCACAATGTAATCCTGGCCAACCTAACAATAATAATTTAAGGGCGCAATAATAACAATATGGGGGTTACAGGGGTACAATAATAACAATAAGGGGGTTACACTAACAGCAATAAGGGACTATACTACTAATATAGGGACCTAACAAAAAACAATAAAAGAAAGTACAGAAAAGGAGGGCAGGTTCAAAAGAGGTATAGCCCCATACCCAAAAAATAGAAGTTCTGAAAGTGTGCAAGTCTAAATGACACTACTAATTCAAAGGGATATATTTTTTAATTATCTAGCCTAATCATGGTTGAACATGCTTTAAATTTATGTTGATAAGTTAGTAGAAACTTTGACTGATAAAACATTAGTTCAGACTTAACTTGTTCAAAGAAAGATAGATTAGGAGATTGAAAAGATACTGGTTCCACATGCTTAAAACAAAACCAAAGAGATAGATAAATATGCCTCACAAAAGACAAATCATGGCCTTATCTTTCTGATTTACTTTTTTAAAACATAATGTTTGTGTGCAAGCTCAAATGCCACTACTTGTAATTATTCAAATAATACAACCTAAACATGATTGAGTAAATTTGAATTTCATGCTGATAGGTTAGTGAAGAATATTTGCAAACTGTATAATCTTGGCTTATCAGTAGAATAGATTAGGATAGAAAATAAATGATTCTAACAAGCTCAAAACCTGAACCAAAGAAATAAAGAAGGATGTTCATAATTTTCAGATCTTAAGCCTTCACAATTTTGTTTTTAATTTTCAAAAATAAAGTCTATGTGTAGCTTGTACATAAATGCCATAGCCTCCATAGCAAATTAGACTATCTAATCCTGATTTGAATGTGTTTAAATTTCCTATCTTAGAAATAGAGAATAAAATTTGTCAAATAGCCTAATCTTGACAGATAGATAGCTCGGTAGAGAAATAAAGAGTTCAACAGTTTAATCTGGACTCTTGGAAGAAATAAGGACAGGATTAGATAGTTTATTTCTGTTTTCAAAATAAAATGTCAAAGAGTTTTCTAGTTCGAATGCACTCAAAAGAAGAAAAAATGCTAGGACAAGTAAGATTGGTTAGGTAGAGATGTTGTTTTAGAAGAGGTTACATGTTGTAGGTTGTTGAAAAATTAACAATTCCAAAAGAAAATCAGCAAAATATAAAAGGGAATTCTACCCAATGGATGAGGCATTGGTCTACTGAAATCCAAAGATTGATAAACTGGAAGTTCTGGACACCCAAAAGGACAGCTGCCCTCCCCAAGTGGAGCCACTATTATTCATCTATAATTTGATCTTATACACAGATGACTAAGATGAAAATATCAGATTTCTAGAAACAATATTTGCAGAAACATCGTGAGTTCTAGAAATCTCATGGCCTTCATTATCCTAAGTCTATCAATTCACTGAAAATCTTCAACTCACATCCTCCAAGTTATCCTCTCATCTCCAAAAGAAGTTGTTTTCAAGCTATATTCCCATTTGTATCTCCATCTCCTCTGCCAATTTTTCACTCATTTACTCCTATCCAAATAGTCATTTTCCCCTTCAAAAAAGACCTTTTTCTCTTCATAAAACCTCCATTTGCTCTCAAAACCCCTTTAAACCATCAAAAAACCCCTTCATATTGGTTTAAACGTTTTTTTCACCTTATCGGAACATCAATATATGGCTTAAAAACCCTTTTTTTAGCCTCATATCCACCCATTTAAAAATTAGGCTTTAAGCCCCTTTTTGAGCTTGAGCCCCAACCCCTCTTCTCCGCATGACCCAAGGGCCCGACCACCTGCTAAGCCTTCGGTCCCTTTTTGTCTTAAACCTCGATCCCCTCTGAATTCCACAAAACCAAAACCTCCACTGCTTTTATAAGCCCCTTTTCCCATTTAAATTCATCTCCGCCCGCCAAGTCTTTATACACCCCGGAACCTTCGTATAAAGACCTAACCTCCAAAAAACTAAAACTATGCCCCTCCCTTCCTTTCTCTTTTTCTGCTCCGTTGTTTTTATCGGGGAATTCCCACCATGGATCTTCGAGATCCAACGACCATTGTTCAACTCTGCCTTCCCTTTCCACTCCCCAACCATCTGCTGTCCCTAAGCTCCTCTCATCACAGCCCTAGTCCTTTCCCCCCCCACAGGACCGCATCTCCCCGCCTATCTTCCTAGCCCCCTTCACTTCTTTCCTTTACCCCGCTTCAACCTTCCCAGTTCATCCCCGTCGTCGATCCATCCTGATAGAATGGTCATCCTCCTCCCCTTAATTTCACCCATTCCCCACACAAACCCGCTACCTGGCAGTTTTGCGGACCTCACCATCGGGCCCCTGCCCGTCCACCTCCGGTCCCACCTCCTCCAACTGATCAACTTTGCCTGTTGCATCCATCATCCACCATCAATCTGGCTCCCCCAGATCTGATGGTCTACAATCATCTTCGCGCACATTTTTCCTTCGAGGTTTAAATGCCTTTTTTCATGCAAAACAGGCGGTTTCACCCAAGACACACATCCAAAGCTGAATGGAATCACGTTTGTTTGGGAAAAAAATGTTTACCACCCTTTCCTTGCATGAAAACCACCCGTGGTTTCACAAAACCGCCTTCCTCTTTCGCGCCAAAATTTAAATTGTTCCACTCCTCCTCCCGGTTTCACCTATGGAACCCTTCCCTATGCTTCTCCCTTTCCTCTGCAATGCTCCTCCGAATGCCCAAAACCCTCAGAATCTCTGAAATGCAGTAAATCATCCGCACACATGTTTTAATTAACTATTTGATCATTTGTGCATGTTTAATGGTGGATAGAGGTTAGCAAGGCTCTCCCACAATCTGTAAGGGACGATTTAGACCCTGGATGATGATCCAGGGGGTTTTTAAATCAAATAAAGAAGATCAGGAGGCTTTCTCTAAAGCATGATCGAAAATGAATCATGATCATCAGTCGATCATAAGCCCTCCAGCACCAAAAAGAGAGCATCCTCGCACACAATAAACAAAAGCAGTCAGAGGAAAGAAGTGAAATAAATGAGGAAGAATGAAGGATTAAATCCTAATTAGAGAATTAAAAGGGATAAATCTGAAAAGATTAGCCCTTTAAAAAACAGTGATTAAAGGCTAAAAGTCGAAAGATAAAGGATCCATGATAAAAGCAGTTGTTTAAAGCAGAAAAGAGGAAGGACAATAAAAGTAGATTAATTAAAAGAAGATCAAGGCTAAAAGGCCTTAAATATAGTTTAATGATGAAAAAAAGGAAATATGGGCTAAAGATAGCCTCGAACACATCAAAAGGGAGCAGTTATTTCATTTGATAAATCAAACTGACATCTTTGACCTACCCTTTATCAGTAAAGCAAACAAACAGTTATTACACAAAAGAATATATTTTAAGCTGTCAGAATAGTTATTATGAAGATAGGATAAAGCCTTAAAAGTCAATCTTTTCTCCTATCTGTCTCTCAGAAGTTAAGATAGAGTTAATAAAACAGAGAAGTAGTTGCAGCTATTTCTACCTTATGCCTTGCATGGTTTTCAAGGCTAGAAATACATTTACTCTGTAATTAATAATCCTCAAACCCTAGATTAGTTCCACCTCCTCATTTGCAGTATAAATACTGCATTGGAACTCATTGTAAAGGTTGGATTTTGATGACTGATGCTGGAATAATACATAGTCCTTTGAAGCTCTTGAAGAGAAATTGATGTCTTGGAACTCATGCATGATCTTATTTTCTTGTTCATGGAGAAGGATTGATTGCAGGATCCATAGGCTTGGTTGATGGTTAATTTTTATTTTGTTTATGTTTTATGGTTAGCCCTGCATATTGTTGCCACTGAAATATTCCATTCTTGGAATCATCTCTTTAAAGCAGCTTTGTCTAGGTTTGTCAAAGAAGTCTGTTTAAAGTCATGCTCTTTGCCTTTACTGAGCTAAATTTGTTTTAAGGAAACCTTATAGCTGTAACTTTGGATGTTAGAGCTTTCTCTCCTTCTATGGTTATAGTTACTTGTGTATCTTAAATTTTTTTCTGCTCTAGATGATAAAAGCTCTGAAATTTGGATAAGTTTCTTACCTTTCTAAGTTTTTATCTGAATGTTTGTCTTGTTTAATTATCTATTTTCAGTCTGAAATCAAATGGATTAGGTTCTGCTTATGCCTTTGATTCTCTTACTGTTCTTATCAATTTTCTAACTCCCTCAGTTTACAAGTATATAAAGGATTCGGTTTCTGCCCTTTATTAGTTTGTTGTTCTCAATATTTAATGTCCATCTCATGATCCTTCACAACCTTAAATATCCACCAACCAAGTTAAATTGCCTTGCAAATGCTCTTGACACCATTGATGAACTCATTCATGACCTTGTTTGACTCCATTTCCCAATGACTTAACAATATTCCATGTTTCCTATATAAAATCTATCAAAGTATCATACCCAACCAAAAATAATCAAAATACCTTGCACTTAACATCTAGCCTAAAATCAACCCTAATAAGTAAATAAGACATATCTTTGCACACATTGAGAGATCCCTCTCCGAATCCAGGAAGGCTAGCTCCTTGGATTCCAAAGCTTGGTTTGATGTTACCCTTGTCAATTTTTATCTCAATCAATCTAGCAAATTATGGGTAGCTAATAGGTTGAAGTATTCTGCAACATTATTGGTGTTTCCCTTCTTATACTTGATGTTCAAATGAAATTTTTGTAGGTATGTGTACCACTTCTGATGGTGATCATTCTACAAATTCCCTTGTGTCTGTATGAGCTTCAAGGGTTGGTCATTTGTGTGGATGACTATTTCCTTCCCTGAAATGTAATGCATCCATTATCGGGAAGCATGCACAATGAAATCCATCTCTTTATCATAACTGGGATACTTCTGGATTGTGTTGGAAAGTGTCTCGCTGTGATATTCCATTGGATCCCCATGTTGAGTAAGAACTACCCCAATAACATAGTCAGATACATCTGTCTTGATCTCAAATGGTTGTTGCAAGTCTAGTAGTATGAGTAATGGTGAAGAACATAGGCTATGTTTCAACTCTAGGAATGCCTTTTGTTGAGATTTAGACCAAAAAAAATTTGTTTTCTCTTCTCCCTTAGTGACGTGACTAAAGGGCCAAGTGATATGAGAGAATCCCAACATGAACCTGGGGTAGAAATTGGCAAGACCGAGAAAGCTGCGGAGCTCTGTTAGAGTGGTTGGGGTTGGACAATCCCGAACAAATTGGATCTTGGCTGGATCCACATGCACCCCTTGCTATTCAATAATGTATCCCAGATACTGAACCCAGGTCATGCCAAAAGTGTACTTCAAATTGGCACACAACATGTGTTGCCACAATGTTTGGAGGACTCGTCGGATGTGGTAGAGGTGCTCTTCCCATGTCTAGCTGAAGATCAGGATGTCATCCAAGTACAACACTACAAATGAGTTCATGAATGGCCACAATATGTCATCCATCTACCTCATGAAGGTTGCGGGAGCATTCGTCCACCCAAAATCCATGACCAGCCATTCAAAAAGGCCCTCAGTGTATTTGAAGGTTGTCTTCCACCCATTAGAGGGTTCGATTGGTACCTGGTGATACACGGACTTAAATTTTATCTTGTTGAAATATTGTGCCCCCTTGAGTTGGTCCAGAAGGTCATCAATCCATGGGATTAGGTACCTATTCCAAACAGTGATCTTGTTCAACGCCCAATAGTCAATACAAAGTCTCCAAGTCCCATCCTTCTTCTGCACCAACACGATCGGTCTCCTACACGATGATGAACTTGGCTAGATGTGACCTTTCTGCAACAACTCCTAAATCTTCCTCTTGATTTCGTTGTTCTCCATAACAGAGCACCAGTACATTGGTCCATTGGTCAGTGGCTCACATGGGGTCAAATCAATGGAGTGCTTGACCTGATAGTGTAGAGCACCCCTGCGGGTGAGGTGACGATGTCCTCATACTCCTCCACGACCTTGTCCATCTATTGTTTTCATGTGGAGGTGCCCTGTTTGGAGGACGTGGCCACAATATTCTTCTTTCCCAGAGGGAGGATCATCAGGAAAACAAATTTTTGGTTTTGGAAATGATCTTACTGCATTTCTTTGTAGTAACCAAGGAGATGGCAATAGGCGGTGCTACCTCCGATATCCTATACAACTTATTGCCCAAAGTAACAATAAAAACACAAGGCCTGGACTCATACACAACGTGTCACTTCTACAAGTATGGTTGGCCTAATAATACATTAGAAACATCAAGAGGAGAAATGTAACATAATACCTCATATGTGAATGGCTTGATGTTGTAGGGAAGGTAGCACTGCTGGCTGACACGGATATCCCGTCCTTGGTGAAGACACCCAGTTGTGTATGGTTATGGGTGTGTTGTGGCCGGCAAGCCTATGTTGTGAAACCAGCTCCAGAAATAGAAGAAAAGAGATATCAATGCCTTATAAATAAGCCACTTCGAGGGGGCAACCTCCAATACATTACATGAATGAACAATTCTTGGATGATAAAAATTACAAAACCTCCTTTCTATATATAGGAGTCCATAGGGCCACAATGTAATCCTAGTGGGGCCACAATGTAATCTTAGCCGACCTAAAAATAATAATTTAAGGGCACAATAATAACAATATGGGGGTTACAAGGGTACAATAATAACAATAATGGGGTTATACTAACAACAATAAGGGACTATACTAGTAATATAGGGACCTAACATGCCCCTCTCCTTCAAAAAAGTGTTGTCCTCAATGTTTGAGTAGCTTTGGGTGCTTCTGTATAAAATTCTTATCCTCCCATGTAGAATCTTCAGTGGGTAAGTTCTTCCACTTGATGAGATACTCTGAAATTGATCGATTACGTAGCTGTCAAGTTCTGGTTTCCGTGACCGCTTCAGGTTCCAATATGATTTTTCCTTCCTCATCAAGTTCTGGCAATATTGTTTGAACTGGAAGATTTTCACCTATAACCTTCTTTAAGCATGAAACATGGAAAATTGGATGCACTCGTGAAGAATCAGGAAGCTCCAATTTGTATGCCATAGTACCAATCTTTTGCAACACCTTGTAAGGACCATAGTACTTTGGAAATAATTTATTATCCTTCTTAGCTTGCTTGAGGGACATTTGTTTGTATGGTTGTAGCTGTAAAAATACCCAGTCTCCTACATCAAAAATTCTTTCTCTACGATGTTGATCTGCCTGTTGTTTCATTCAATTTTGTGCCAAATTCAGGTTGTCCCTTAAGAGTTGGAGAACTTATTGTTGATGCTCGACGTGATCTTCCACTGCTTGAACCTTCGATTTTTCTCTTAAAGATGATGTGATGGATGGTGGATGATATCCAAAAGTGCCATAAATGAGGTCATTTTTTCTACAGTATGGAAGGAAGTGTTATACCACCATTCAGCGAGAGGTAACCACTTGACCCATTGTGTTTGTTTATCAGATACAAAAAAATGAAGATATCCTTCCAAAAATTTATTTACTATCTCAGTTTGACCATCAGATTGAGGATGATAAGATGAATTATGAGCTAATTGAGTACCCAAACAAGAAAATAACTCCATCCAAAAATTTCCAGTAAAAATGGGATCTCTATCGCTCACAATAACCCTTCGGTTTCCATGTAGCTTTTGAATTGTGTCCAGAAACGTAGTATCAACTGTACTTGCTTTAAATGGATGAGATAATGCACAAAAGTGTACATACTTGGTAAGTCTATCAACTACCACCATGATGACACACTTTCCTTCGGACTTAGGTAAACCTGTGATAAAATCCAATGAAAGCTCCTCCCAATGTTGACTTGGAATGGATAAAGGTTGTAGAATACCCGGGGTCTTAATTGTCTCAACTTTATTCTGCTGGCAAACCAAACATTCCGCCACAAAATTTTGAATATCATATTTAAGGCCATCCCAAAAAACTTATTTCTTCACCTTGTGGTAATTTTTTAAAAATCCTGAGTGTCCTCCTAAAGGAGAAGTGTGCAATTCCAAAAGAATCTTTTGTTTTAGTTGGGAAGTCTTACAAATATATAAGCGATCTTTGTACCATAAGGAATCATTTTTCCAACTAAATGTATCAGATGTACTAGGATCTTGCTGCAACTTTTGAATGAGTGTCCACGATTATTCGTCCTTCTTCCATTCATCTCTTGCTTCGGTTATCCAATCTGGTTGGATAATAGAAATGGCACAAAGTAATGCTTCTACCTCTTCATTCTTTCTTGAGAGTGCATCTGCAACAACATTTAGCTTCCTTTTTTTGTAGATTATTTCAAAGTCATAACCCAACATATTTGTGACCCATTTTTGCTGCTCTTCTGAAGATAGTCTTTGTTTCAAAAAGTGTTTAAGACTATCATGATCAGTTTTTACCTTGAAGTGTCTTCCCATTAGGTAAGTTCTCCATTTCTTTAGTGCATGCAGTATTGCTAACATTTCCTTCTCATAAATAGGTTTCTGTAAATACTTTCCTTTGATTGGATGACTTTCAAAAGCAATGGGTTTTCCTTGCATTAAAGCAGCACCAATTCCATTTCCTGAGGCATCACATTCCACAATAAAGGTTTTTTTGAAGTCTAGCATAGCTAAGACCAGTGCTAGGCTCATTGCCTCTTTAAGATGTTCAAATGCCTTAGTTGCTTCAGGAGTTCATGAAAATGCATATTTCTTCAATAATGTTGTTAGAGGTGCTTCTATTCTCCCATAATTCTTAACAAACTTGCGATAATACCCTCTTAACCCAAGAAATCCTCGCAAATTATTTATGGTTGTGGGGACTTTCCATTCCTTAATGGATTTAATTTTGTTAGGGTCTACCTTAACACCCTCGTGAGATACAATATGACCCAGATATTCCACCTCTTCTACTCCAAAGAAACATTTGGATGTTTTTTCATATAATTGTTTCCCCTGCAATAGTTTGAGCACCCTGTCAACATGTTCAACGTGATCCTTCCAAGACCGGTTGTAGATTAGTATATCATCAAAAAATACTAGCACAAATTTTATAAGGAAGGATTTGAAAATGGAATTCATCAAGCCTTGAAATGTAGAAGGTGCATTGGTAAGCCCAAAAGGCATGACCAAAAATTCATAATGACCCTCATGAGTTCGAAATGCTATTTTCGGAATATCTTCCGTCTTCATTCTAATTTGATGATATCCTGAACAAAGATCCAACTTGGTAAAATAAATTTCTCCATGTAATTCATCCAATAATTCATCAATCACAGGAATGGGAAATTTATCCTTAATGGTGAGCTTATTGAGCTCCATATAATCGGGACACATGCGCAATGATCCATCCTTCTTGTGTACCAATACTACAGGAGCAAAGAAAGAACTTTGACTAGGTTGAATTATACCATCCTCTAACATTTCTACAATCATACGTTCAATTTCACTCTTTTGGATATAAGGATATCTATAAGGTCAGATGTTTGGAGGAATACTTCCTGGAATCAAATGAATAGCATGATCATGATCACGAATAGGTGGGATTCCTTTGGGAGTATCAAACACAATGGAATGATTTTCCAAGACTCTTTGGAGATGTAGAGAAATAGATGATTTTGATGTTGGAACTTCTAGTGAGCATAATTTTGCAATTATGCCTCGTTGTTCTTTCTTCAGAAGCTTTGTCATGACATTAGAGCTTATTATCTTTCCTAGATTCCCTATGATACCGTGTAATTCAATTTCCTTTCCTTCTGAAAAAAATTTCAAGAAAAGTTCTTGAAAATTAAAAGCTACCGTCCCCAAATATTGTAACCATTGTACTACTAGTACGACATCAGCACCTCCCATTGGGATGGAAATAAGTGGACTATTCAATACATATTCCCCCATGGATAAATTGATATTATGGCATTTTCCAGAGCAATTTATAGTTCCTCCATTTGCAACCATCACTTGACATTCTGGTGCTAGGTATAGGAAACAATTCAATTCCTTGGCTACCTTACAATGAATAAAATTATGGGTACTACCTGAATTAATCAACACTATTACCTTTTTCTTCTTGATATGTCCTTCTATCTTGAGAGTTTGAGGAGTGGTAATTCCTGCCAATGCATTACACGATATGGTCGGACTCATTTCTTCCTCTTCTAGGGTTGGTTCCTGGTGTATATCCTCTTCTTCTTCATTTTCTTCTTCCTCTTCACAATCTATGTAAAATAATTTCTTCTCAGCACACTTATGACCTTTAGTGTATTTGCTATCACAACTGTAGCAAAGCCCTTTTGCTCTTTTTTCTTCCAATTGTTGTGGTGTCAACCTTGTAGGTTGTGGAAATCTAGGCGTAGCAACACTTCCTTCTTTATAGAATTGAGTGGTATGCTTCCTTGTCGCCATAATTTTACATTCAACTTTTCTTGCCAACCTGAATGCCTTCTCCAATGAATCAGGTTCCAAAACGCGAACTTCATGTTGGATGTTATCCTTTAAAGTGCCTATGAAGAGATCAATCCTGTGTTCCTCTGGAATATCAGTTACCCTTATATTAAATTTTTTGGAAGTCCTCAATGTGCTGCCCCACTAAACCCTTTTGTTTGAGATTTATCAATTGGCTAAAGAAGGTGTTGCTCTTTGTATCCTCATAATGTGCTATTATTTCCTCCGTAAAAATTGACCAAGTGACAATTTTTTTATGGGAGCAAAGCCATCGATACCATACAAATGTATTTTGTTCTAGATGTAAAGTTGCAATGTGTACCTTTTGTGTGTTTTGCACATTATTGAGATCAAAATATTGCTCCATCTATAGTATCCATGTTACGGGATCCTTGCCATCAAACTTCCTCATATCCATCTTTGGAATATGGTGGTTCTTCCTGCCAATATTAGAGTTTATGAAATCACGATTATCATTTATTTTTTTCTCATCATTAGTTTCCTCTACTATCTTTTCACCATTAGGAAACATTTGTTGTATCAACTTTGTCAAACCTTCCATGTCTTCTTTTAGATCATTCTTCATTTTTTCCATTTTAGCTTCCGTGCCATCCATCTTAGCTTCCATGCCAACTTCCATGCCATCCATATTAGCTTCCAAACCATTCATCTTAGCTTCCATGCCTTTCTTCAAACCATCCATTGCTCTTTGCGATAGCGAAATTTGGTGCACTTGCTCATGGAATTTTGATATCTCATGTTGCATTTCTTCGTCTTCATGAGTCATAGTAGAGCCTTCTGAAGGCTTAATGGGCATTGAGTTATTTTTAGGAGGAATTTTAGAACCCAATACTGATAGCTATGCTTAATAGGCCTTTGGAATCAACTAGAACTGATTTTTCAAACAAGACTTATGCAATTTGAAAAAAAGAACACACTTTTTTCTTGATTTTGAGGAACTCAATATTGAAACTGAATTATCTCTGTGATTTTGGATCTTCAATATCTGAAATTTGGCCCTAAATTCACCCTCTTAATCTTCTGTCAAATTCCATAAGTCTGACCTGATTTGGATTCTTCAAGGCAAAGTTATGTCCAATCTCCCACAATGACCCAGTTATGGACTGGTTCATTATAGCGCACTTGTACGACTTACTACATGTCACTATTTCCTCCTTTGGCTTTGAAATTGATAGAAAAGAAACCATAGTCAATGTACTTGCGGCCACTTTTTATATCATTCCAATCTGATGCTCAGAGAGATAGTTATAAAGGTTTTCCCACGATAACCTCTTTGAGATGAAATTCGGGAGCCTGAAAATGACCTAAATTCCACAAATCATATCTCAGAAAATATTGCGAACCAAGCTTTGAAATTTTGGGAAGATGTTCCTCAGGATTTTGGCTTTTCTCTCTAAACATTTCAGCTATTGAACCTTCATAGAAAAAAAGTTATAGCGCAAATTCCGTGATGACCTGTTTAAGTGAAATTCAGGAGCCTGCAAAAATCCCTACCTTCCACAGATCATATCTCTGAAAATATTGTGAATGAAGCTCTGAAATATTGCGAAGATGTTCCTCAGGATTTTGACTTCACACCCTAAAAATTTCAGCTTCTGAACCTTTGTAGAAAAAAATTTATAGCGAAAATTCCACGATGACCTGTTTGGAGCAGCGAAATCCTACAATCCAAAACTCTGATACCAAATGTTGTGAAACCAGCTCCAAAAATAGAAGAAAAGAGATATCAACACCTTAGAAATATGGCACTTCGATGGGTAAACCTCCAATAGATTACATGAATGAACAATTCTTGGATGATACAAATTACAAAACCTCCTTTCTATATATAGGAGTCCATAGGGCCACAATGTAATCCTAGCCAACCTAACAATAATAATTTAAGGGCACAATAATAAAAATATAGGGGTTACAACGGTACCATAATAACAATAAGGGGGTTACACTAACAACAATAAGGGACTATACTAGTAATATAGGGACTTAATAGCCTAGTTGCTTCATGACCTCTATTGAGATGAGGTTCTTTTGGCTCTCGTTGTCGACAACAAACTGCAGCGGGGAACCCTTTACCCACATATGGGAATGAAAGAGGTTCTTCCCCTCCTCTGGATCTTATGGTTCCTCTTTTTGGATCTTCGTGGTGGTAATGGTGGCGTTGGGCTTTGCATCGATAATCTGCTTCCTTTTTTTATTCTCCTTGTCCAATTCTGATTCATAGTCATAGCATGCATCAGATTTAGAAGCCTTCAGCTCAGACACATGTGAATTCTTTGCCTGACACTCACTTGTGCTGTGGGAGGAGCTCTTATGGAACTCACACCACTTTCCTGTGTCCTTCTTTGGCTTCGTGGTGTTGTTCTTTGCTTGCGGCTTTGGTGGGTTGTCTTGGGCTTCCCTGCCTTGGCTTTGTCCTTTGTTCTATGGTTTGGGGGTACCTTTCCCTTGCTTCTGATTCACAGATCCAAAGTCTCGCTTCTTCTATTTGAACTTCTACTCAATCTTGGTAGCATACCAGTATGCTGCACCGAGGGAGGAGGTGTCGAGGAAATCCATTTCCACCTAAATGTATCTGTGCAGACAACTACGGTACTTCAACACCAAATGTTTCTCCAAATATTTGATACCCAAATTTGTGCGCAAGTTACAGAATAGATTCGTTATCTCATTGCACATATTTATCCTTTGTTGCTGCATCGTAGTCCATTGTATGTACTTATCCTCATAGCTCCCCACGTGATAATATTTTTCCTTGATGGTGTCTCAAAAATAATACCAAGTGGGTACAATCGAGAACAGAGAGGGTTCCATCTCGTCCTTTTGCTTACAGTAGGTTTCTCACCAGTCCTTGACATAGAGAGCAACTTTGAAGAGTGCAAAATTAATCTTTTCCTTTTGGGAAAAGTCATGAATTGAGAAATATACTTCTAATAGATTCAACCATCTATCTACGACATATGCATATATTTGGCCTTCAAATATGGGAATTCTAAAGTTTACCTGTACCTTGAAAGGAATGGCGCCTCCAATGTGGCTGCTGGATGCAGATGCGCCATCGGTGGGAAGTCGTTGAAGGAATTTAGACAAAGTTATCCATCATCATGTTCCTTTGTTTCTCGAGGGCCTACTCAAGCAATATTTTGATATGATCTCCTGCTCCCTCATCTTTATTTTCTTCCCCCATGGGCAGTCATCAGTGTTTGTGAGGTCGATCTTGCAAAGGTTCAACCAAATCGAGCCCTAAATCCTTATACCCTGACCTTATTGGGGACATGCAAAGAAAGATCGAGAAAGAGCAGGCCACTCTGATACCACTGATACAGATTTATGGATGAATGAAACAAGATACGAATATAACCATAAATACAAAGGTGCAACGAAAATAACACTCCATTTCATTAATATCAAATAACTGTAATATGCTTACAGAAAGAATGGAAATAAACTAGCTAGGGCACTCGTAGCTTATCTCTGGGAAGATACGTGGGGGCTACGAGCCTCTAAAATGTGTTACAATCAGGCTCTAAGGCCTATTTATTATTGAGAAATAATGGAAAACCCTAAACATCCAAAAACCTAACCCTAGGAGATGAAGCGCCAAAACTATGGGCCTTGTTTGGGTAATTTGGTACATCAACTTTCCGGGGACGTAACTTTGGCATATTATCTCTATTTGACATGCACAATACCTCATTAGTAATATCTATCTGAGGACTACAAATTTTTAGTGAAAAAATTTGATGGAAGACCCATGTTGCTCATGGTTTTCCCAAAAAACATCGTTTAGGGCCTCAAAACGACTTTGAAAGTTCATGACCTAAAAAGTTATTAAAAATAGTAAATTGTGCTACAATTAAGGAAACTGAAAATTTGAAGGAAACAATGGTAGGGGTCCAAGTGAAATAGGTGTGTGGCCTCCAATATCCACCTCGATCAGTCTAGTATTTTATTTTCCATGCAAGTAAATCTTCCCAATTGTATTTAAGAGGAACAAGACATGACAAAAGGGTTTGATTGGGTTTGAACTTGAAGATCTTAAGGCTATTTTGTATTTTGCATTATTTTTCCAAATGAATAGAAGAATTTGAATGTTTTTTGAACAAGGATTCTCATGTCATGCTTATTGGGTTTGTTTTCCTTTTGTGAATCACATGTATTTTTCAGTTAGATCTGTTTCTCAAATCTAGTGTAATATTATATAAGCTCTTCCTACTCAGCTGAAAGAAAACTATTTCAGAATTCATGTATTTTCTTTGTTTAGTTTCAACTTGTCTTAATTGTTATTGTTCTTCTATGGAGAATATGAATTCATCTATAGTTTGATTCTCAGTTTGTCATTTTTCTCCTACCCCATTCATCCTTCAACTACAATGAACTTTGATTAATCGCAAGTGAGTATGCCTATCTTTCCCCTGTTACAAACTATAGTATTGTCCCTTATTCATTTGGATATGTAACTATGATCCAAAATAGTTTTCACCATCTACACCCAATTTCAAAAATTAAACCAAAATCAATTTCTAATCATTCATAGCTAGCCTAAAACCCAAATCTATTAGTCCCCTAGGTGATTGATAGCATGAGACCATGAGATAGCCCTCTCCAAGGCTATGGGGGTTGGACCTTAGCCTACAAGTGGTTTTTGGTTACCTCTGTAGCCCTTTTTTTAGCTTAAAGGGATTTACGGAGTGCTAACACTCTCCACAACAAAGGCCCTACAGCCAGAGCTTTTAAAGAGGTGTTATGGATGCAACACTTCCTAGAAGAGTTGGGAATAAAACGATATAAATATTTTTTCATTGTGATAGTCAGAGCACTATTCACTTAGAAAAAAACCGAGTACATCATTGTAAAACAAAGCATATTGATATTATATATCATTGGATTTGTTAAGTACTAGATGATGGGCTTCATTAGTTGGAGAAAATACACACAAAAGAAAATTATGTTGACATGTTAACAAAAATATTGTAAAGAGATAAGCATGAGCTTTGTAGAAACTTGGCTGGTGACATAGAAAGGTGACGAGATATTTTTGGGACGGCTCCAATATTGGTCTCAAGTGGGAGATTGTTAAGTGTGAGTCCAAATATAATTAAGAATGAATACAAATATTTAAGTGCGAGTGAGAGATTGCTAAGTGTGATAGTTAAGGGTGAACACAATTATTTAAGTGTGAATTCAAATATGGTTGAGTTTGAGTGTAAACCGTTTTAATTTTACTCTTGTCTCAAATATTCTTCTCAAATGTAATGAAGACTTTTGGAATGTAATAAAAACTTCTCCTTGATTTTAAGGAAGGTTTCTCCTCAAATGTAATGGAGAATGCTTCTATAAAAAAACTGAGTTCGTGAGTTCATTCAGTATTAAGTATTTTAGAAATTGAGAGGTAAGCTCACAAGAGAAGGCACTTATAATTATTGTTGTTAGTAATAAAAAAGCTCATGGTATTTTCCTCTTAGTTTTTCCAAGTACATTGTTGGGTTTTTCATGTAGATATTTGGGATTGTGGTTCTCAATCATTATTTATTTTATTTTATTTTAATAAAAAATATTATATTTTTTGGTTTTTTTTTTTGTTTTTGTTTTTCTTAATACTATTGTCATTTATAAAAAAAAAAACAATGTTTGTTAGTATGTACTTTAGTCACTAGTTTTAACTTATCTCATTATATTATATGGTTGTGAATTTTTTGCTTTGTGTATGCTCACACCAAATAATGTCAACAATATTGAGATAGTTGCTTGTTAGTATGTAGTTTAGTCACTATTTGCGCTGGGAGGCACAATCTATAGCCCAGTATGACCCCAATGTCGAGTATGTCATGTCAAAAAATAATAAATTTTATTTTTTCTAATGTCGGCCAAAGCATTAACCTAATATTTAATTTTATATAACTTGAATATTTAGATTATATATAACTTGTTTAACCTATTAATGGGATGAGATTAATTACTAAAATACAACTATGTATTATCTATATAATTTGAATGGATAGTAAATTATCTCACCCATTTAATAATTGCTTTATTATATACATGAATTTGAATGGATCATAAATTTACTTTTAACAAAAAAAAATTACCACATTGAAGTTCCAAATTAAGTAAAATTTTAAACATCTTTACTCTTTACTAAAGTCCATCTATCAAGCACCGAGAGAGATCAAATCTCTCGAGGTGCAAACCTCTTTTTCGAGTGCAAAACTTGAGGAAAGGTTTGCACCTCAAGAGATTTGATCCCTCTCGGCGCTTGATAGATCTAGAGTTAAGATGGATCTAGGATGGTTTCAGTGGTGTGCTTCCAAGGAAAATATATGGAAGATATGATTAATTCTATCAATAATATGTAAATATATCAAATATTAATATAATCATTTTAAATATGCTAAATATTTCTGAGATTAACTTGGTCATTTTAATTTTAAATTTTCTTTGTTACCTCAGTTTGTTGAGATGATAAATATTGTTAATAACTTTAATGATGAAAAATGATGAAATAATTTTTTTTGAATGCAAAGTGACAATTATAATGTTGATAGATAGAAAATGTGAATAATAAGAATGTACTCATGTTACAGATAGTCTTCATTGTGATCAATCTCAAACTATTATCTTCTACTATTCTTATTGTCACCCTTGTTAGTTCTGTCATCTTTTCATATCGATTATATGAAAAAGAAAATTTAAATCGTAAATAATTTCAATCTTTAGCTCGAGTTGTTGTAGTAAACATGATACTTGTCTCTCTTGCTCTCCAATATTAATAGGTTAAATTACTATAACACAAAACTCAATGTGCATTGTCAATACCGTTTTGTGCTTACACTTAAATCAATGCATATTGTTAATCCAATCACTTTAAAATTAATGTACCATCATATATCCAATTACATCAAATCAGAAATCAACATCTACATTGAAATCAATGCATTTAATGCAAGCAATATAATGAGATTATAAAATAGCTTCTACAATGAAATCAATGCATTTAGTGCAAACAATAAAATAGGATTAGGAATCATCTACATTGAAATCAATGCATCTAGTGCAAGCAATCAAATATAATTATAAATCAACATCTACATTGAAATCAACGCATCCAGTGCCAGCAATCAAATAGTATTAGAAATCACCACCTACACTAAAATCAATGCATCTAGTGCAAGTAATCAAATATCATTAGAAAAAAATATCTACACTAAAATCGATGAATATAGTGCAAACAATAAAATAGGATTATAAATCACCATCTCCACTTAAATAAATCCATCTAGTGCAAGAAATATTCTTCCCTCTCTCCACTCTCCATCCATATCTATATGCCCCTCCATCTCTTCTTTTTTGTCTCTCTATCTTACCCCCCTAAACACACATGCTCTCACACTCTACATCTATCAATCTCTTTGTCACTCCCTCCCTCTTCCCATATCTCTCTTCTTACCTCTTTTCACCTTCCATCTATATCTATATCCTCCCCTTATCTCCCTCTTCCCTGCTAATATCTCTCTTTCCTCCTTTTGTCCTCTCTCCCTCTCTCTCCAACTTCCTTATCTCTATCTCTCTATCTCTCTCTCTCTCTCTCTCTCCACCTTTATCTCTCTATGTCTTTCTTCTTACCTCCATCTCTCTCCCCCTCCAAGTCCATCTCTCTTTCCCTCCCTCTCTCTACTCTCTCACATCCTCTCTCATCCTTTCGCTCTTTCCTTTTCTCTCCCATCTCTCTCTCTCTCTCTCTCCACCCACCAACTATGTTACTATAACCCTCCTTCTCTCCTTATCTCTCATTCTCTCCCCCCTTATCTCCATATCTCCTTATTTGTCTCTTTATCTCACCCCCAAACATACACCCTTTCTCTCTGTCTCTCCCTTGTCACTCCTTCTCTCTCTCCACTTTTCACTCTCTATATTTATTATTTCCTACCTCTCTTCCCCTCCAACTCCATCTCTCTATCGATACCTCTCTCCTCCTCTCTCTCGTCCTTCCTCTCTCTCCCTTTCTCTCCTCTTTCTCTCTCTCTCTCTCTCTCTTTTCCCTCCAATACTCTCTCTTCCCCCATCATTCTCCTCCTCTCTCTCAAGTCCTCTCTCTCATCCTTCCCCTCTCTCATTTTCTCTCCTACCTCACTCCCTCTTCCCCCCCCCCCCTCTCTCTCTATCTCTCTCCCTCCAACTACATTACTATATCCCTCCCTCTCTCCTTCTCTCCCCCCTTCTCTCCATACATCCTACTTTGTATATTTTCTCACCCCTAAACATACACACCCTCTCTCCATATCTCCCTTGCCACTCACTCTCTCTCTCTCCACTTCTCTCTCTATATATATTTATTCTTCCCTCCCTCTCCCCCCCCTCCAACTTCTCTCTATCCCTCCCTCTCTCAAGTCATCTCTCTAGTCCTTCCTATCTCTCCCTTTCTCTCTTACCTCCCTCTCTCTTCTTCCATCTCTCTCTCTTTTTATCTCTTAACCCCCTCTCTCTTCTGCTATCTTTGTCTCCTCTAATCCTATCACTATCTCCCTCCCCCTATCCTTCTCTCTCTCCCTCCTCCATATTTGTGTCTCCCTATCTCAGTGTTCATTCCTCTTCTCCCCTTTCCTTTAGTTTATCTCCATCTCTCCCTTGTCAATCCCCCTATATCTCCACCTCTATCACTCTATATCTTTGTTTTCGCCTCCCATATATATCTAGAGTTGATATATATATATATATATATATATATATATATATATATAATAAATTTAATATTGTATTAATACAAAGTTATTAAATTTAATAATATTAATATTATAATATATTAATATGAGTATTAGATTTAATAATAATAATAATAATAATATTATTATTATTATTATTAATATTTTAATATTATATTAGGGTTAATAATTTCTTTTTTGCATGGTATTAATAATAATTTAGCCCATTGTATTTGGACCATAGGCTTCACCTAAATAAAACCTATTTTTTGAGTGTTCATAAATATAAAGCAGATTATGGAGTAAATATGAAAAGAGGTTTTATTTACTTACCATACCTATGGTTTATTTATATTTATATTTATTTACCATAACTCTTTTATTTACTATGGTATTTGGTCCATAGGCTTGTTATATAATTAGATTTTTATTTATAACCATATTTGATATATTTTTATTTATTTACCTTACCTCTTTATACCTGTTTTATATTTTATTTATTCACCATACCTCTTTATACCTATTTTATATTTATTTATTTATCATACCTCTTTATACCTTTTTGTACTTATCTCTTTACCATACTTCTTTTATAAATATGGTATTTGGCTCATGGTATTTAGCCCATGGTATCAATATTAATTTGTCCCATGGTATTCGTCCCATAGGCTTCATCTAAATAAAATCTAGCTTTTTGAGTTTTTTTAAATATAAAAAGGTTTATGGAGTAAATATAAAATAAGTTTTTATTTATTTACCATACATCTAGTTTATATATATTTTTATTTATTTACCATAGCTCTGAGTAAGTATAAAAATAGGTTTTATTTATTTATATCTTTAAATATTTTGGATTTTGATTGTTTGTGTTGAATTAACTCTTTTCCTTTGATTTAGGAAATGGTATTGGCTTTAGTAAAGAGTAAAGATGTTTAAAATTTTACTTAATTTGGAAATTCAATGTGGTAATTTTTTTTGTTAAAATTAAATTTATGATCCATTCAAATTCACTTATATAATAAAGCAATTATTAAATGGGTGAGATAATTTACTATCCATTAAAATTATATAGATAATACATAGTTGTATTTTAGTAATTAATCTCAGCCCATTAATAGGTTAAACAAGTTATATATAATCTAAATATTCAAGTTATATAAAATTAAAGATTAGGTTAATGCTTTGGCCGACATTAGCAAAAATAAAATTTATTATTTTTTGAGGACGTGACATACTTGACATCGGGGTCATACTGGGTTGTAGATTACACCTCTCGGCGCAATAATTAATCTTTTAAGTTATTTAATATATATTTGAGAAGTTAAGATGATTTGAATTTTACCTTTTTATTAAATAAGCATTTCATTATTATAATTAATTTATTAAAGTTTAATTTTAATTTTAGTAATTTTAATTAATCGATCCAAATTAAATTTTGTTCCTAAAAAAAAGAAAAAATAGTTTGTCTTTTATTTAAAAAAGAAAATGTTAATATTATAGACCAATATTGATCCATATTAGTTCATATCTACCAAGGGAAGATTCATATCTACCAAGGGAAGGGAGGTATCAAAACTTTTGAGGTGCAAACTTCTTTTAGAGTGCAAAATTTGAGAAAAAATTTCCATCTCTAGAGTTTTAATCCGTCGAAGATGGATATATAGTAGTTCTTTATATGTGTGTGTGAGAGAGAGACAACTCATTGTTAAGCATAAAAGTAATTCCACATCTCTTTCATTTTGAGCAACAAGCTAATAAAATGTTTTAACCACAAGTTTTTATTTTTATTTTTAATTGATTTCTCTTTCATTTTGAGCAACATGCTAATAAAATGTTTTAATTACAAGTTTTTTTTTTTTTAAATTTATTTATACATAGTTGACATTGAAATATTTGTAAATAGAGCATCTTTAATGGAATTAGAAAGTATGCAATAGAAACACACACACACACACTCTCTCTCCCACACATACTTTTTTTGTTGTTTATATTATTGTAAAATACTACATGTCAACTCATATTAAGCATTGAAGATGAGCACTCAAATATTTTATTTATGGTCAACAAAAAAATATTGTATTTGTTTTCCCTCTATATATGTGTATATGCATGTATGAAGGTGATATTGAATTATCTATTTGTTAATAGGAATGATTAATATTTTATTTAAAGAGCATATTAGATAATGGAAAAATATAATATAATATAATATAATATATTTTTTTACATTCAAATTTTTTTTCTCTATATATAAAGTTAATATAACATTATGTTACTTAATATGGAAATTTAAATATTACTACAAAAGTAAAAATATGAAAAAAAAATTACATTCAATTTAGCAGCAGGGAGCTCCAACATGATCACAGCTTTTAGTGCCTTATTTCTTATTGGATATTGGATCAATTTATTTATCTCTTTATGTATAACGTTAACACTTTATCTTTTTATTGATATACTTTTTAAAACACTAATGTCAACTCTATTTTGAGAATAGAATGAATTTCACATCTCCTTCATGGTAGGTTGTAATATCAAATATAATATTTGAAATATCTAGCCGTTGTTAACAATTTTTAATTTTCAAATGTAGTTATTATTTTATTTCCTTCTATGTAAAGTTACCAGACAAAATCTCTCTCATACATAGTTATAGAGCGTTTTAGACAAAATTAGTATACATTTGTGTAACATACCACTAAATTTTATTTTATTTAATCTAATATCGATTAACCTTACCTAGAAAGATTAATATGAGAGTTGTTAATATATATATATATATTCCTTTTAATGTGATTATAATTTAGTAAGGTTTTCTTGTAATATTTACATGTAGAGTTTTTAATATTCAAGTACCTACACCAAGGCATATAGAATTCTAGTGGCATGTTAATATTTTTTACCTTAATTGCACTTCCAGATTCCTTATGTGATCCTTAGATATTGATTTGATAATTGTAGATTTTTTAACATTTTTTAACATTTGATGAGGTGTTCAACATCTATATTATATGCATTCTCTATAGTTATATAGTTGTCCAACATTTATGAAAAATTCACGATTGATTTCACCTTGAGATTAGTGAAACATTACATATCTATATTTTGGCGCTTAAGGTTTGGAATCCATGGTGAGGATGATGTAGGCCGGTTATCAGAATAACCACCTCCCACTCATGGCACTACTCCATCTCATTTGGACTCTCTAGCTTGCGAGCGTGATCTCTACAACAAAAAAACACTCCGTATGCTAGCAACCTTTTTTCACAATGTCGACTTGATTTCATATGATGATACATAATTTAGATTATGTTGACAGTGTTGGATATCATCAACATAGATGGGGTATCCCCGATATGAAGTTCCAGGTAGACCTCACATTGTTTGGTATAGGAGCCCGACATGGAAATGTAGCGACTTCCATGTACTTAAATATGCATGACTGCCATGTACTTAAATATTTTCCTTGGTTATAGTAGTTAGCATAAGAGAGAAACACATATGTACTTTTGAATGAGAAAGTAAGTATGCCTTGTGAAATGTTCAATTGAAAAATGTATCAAAGTTCTTTCACAAGAAGGAGACAAAAGTGAGTCTTTAAGATAAAATCAATAATACTATTCTAAAAAGGATACACACACATACATATGAAAGAATCATTAACCATCAAGTGAAATGGTTCACATAGACCTAATGATCATTAAATAAATTAAAACACATATCCAATAATATGAGCACCAAGTCCAATGAAATATTTTCAATTTCTTTAGTACATAAGAATGCCAACATGTAACACAAAAATCCAAAGAATAGTCTTAAAAAATTCACGATATAAAGATGAAAATTTGTTGGCTTAATGAGCTTCAAATATTATGCGAAAGTTCCAAGATACATCGATACAATGAAACACCACTAATGGAGCATTGAGCCACTACTTTCTCTCCAAAAGAAATATCTTCCTCTATAATGCATAGTTGGAGAAGCCAAGGTGAAAAGTCCTTTCTTTGAGTAATGATGCCTCTTTTATAACAAGAGGAATGACCTTTCATATCCCCATGACTCTTGGACTTCTACATGTGACTCTTTTTTCCATATGTTACTCTTTCACTTCCACATATTTACATTTACAATATTTTCCAAAATTACATCATCATGTGATGACAACATGACAAGCCATAGACATTGATGACTTGGACCCATTGCGACTTGTACATAGAGTTCCCTAAGAAGTGAAAAAATTGCTACTATGTATTCAATACTCAGAATATATCTTGCACCGTGTTTGCCTTTAATCTTCTAAGGGGTTTTTAGAGATTATGGATTCTTCATGAGTCACTTTGATCATCAAAATCCATTGTTCTTTCAAATATCATGACATGGTACCTTTGTGCCTTTTGTCTTCAAGATTCTTCCTTGGGTAACCTTGCTTGACAAATCTCCTCACACATATTTTCCATGCTATATTTAGCACCTGCAAATATAGATAACTCATGGCGCGCAAACATTAGCCCATAAATATCTTATTCTATCATAATTCATGCATATTTTCTGACTGTGGATGAATAATGCAGTAGGGAAAGAGAGAGATGTCTTCTCGGCATAGAGTGAACTTACAAGAGACATGAGCGTATTTTCTAATCACTAATTCTTCATAGTGTGCAACTTTGGAGGAGAAGGAGTCCTGATGGAGGGCATAGGGCGTAGTTCCAAGGGACAAGGCAACATGACAGTTCATTGAGGATGCATTGTGCACCGGGAGGGAGATCTAGGGCCACAAGGAGGGTGGATGGAAAATAAAATTGCACAAAATAAGGTATCATTTCCCAATGATGGTGTACAGTGTGATCAACTAGGAGATAGAGGCTTGACTAGCACAGGGCACATGGATAAGAAGTAAGGATTGTCTGTTGATTGGGAATGTGTTGTGCAATGCAAAGAATCCTTTTGGGAAGAGGGTGAAATTCCAACTGAAAAGGAGGGTCTCCACTCAGCGTTAGAAGTTCACTATGTGTTCTTCCTAGCCTAGAGGGAAAGCAAGAAAATTCAAAAAGTTGTTTAATTTTGGATGAGTGAAACCTTGAAAAAAAAGTGAGTTAGGAGAAAAATCAAGTGCAACACATCTCAAATCATCAGTAAAACTTGGATAGAACCCAAGACTAAGAATTAAACATGAAAATTTCAGTTCACAAAAATTATCCAAGTACAACATACACAGTATGTGTAGTTGCGACACAAAAGTGTCATTTTGTGGCTAGAAAGTCTACTATGACTCCAAAGTGCGCTATAGGTATTCGTGATGATATGATGAAACTTAGGAAGGGACATGGAAACTTGTAACATGTGTAGAAACATGAAACAACACTTGACGACCAAAAATGACACTTTACATGATAAGCAATAGGCTCCAAAATTCGAGTATACTAAAATTTTGGAGGGTGTTGTAGTAGTGAAAACATGCTCCTACTCCCATAATCAAATTTTAACTTGTGTACTTGATTTTTTTATTTTTATTTTGGTTATGTTTTCTTCTAGACTCAACCTGAGGAATTTTTTTTTCTAGGTAGGTGATTTCCAAGGGCTCCTGTTACTCACAAAATTGTCACTAAAAGGACAAAACCCCTACTGCAATCTGTCTTTAAAGTATTTCACCTAGGTCCATGTTGGCTCGTAAGATTTTAGAGTTAAAATTTGAGGATTTAAAATTAAATTTCCTCTCTTCCTTTAGACATTTTAATCCCCTTGATTTGGGTTCAGGTTTTGAAGTTATAACCGCATACCAAACCTCCTTTACATGTTAGTATGGCTAAGGCAAGCATATATTTGTATTGACTTTCTATTAAGGTTCATTCTTGGCCATAAGCCTCAATAATGAGGTTCTCATGGTTGACCTACAGGTTAGAATTATCATTTAGAAGAGGTTTCATTCAAATGTATGTCTACAGTTGCAGAGGTTTTCATGTTCTAATACTTCCTTCTATTTGATGTTCTTACAGGTACTGAAAGAGAGAAACATATTGTTAAATTAGGGTTTCGAAAATTATAAAGTCACTCCGACTTAATTTTTATTGTATTATTATTGCAAGAATGACAGACCAATGGCCTTGAATATTTTCTAGAGGAAATAACTCTATAGTAGTTATTATTTTTCATTTTCATAGTGAGAGTTCGTTATAATTGTTTTATAGTTTTCCATAGAAACAACTTTCGACCTTCAACCCTACTCTCTGTTGTAAATTTTTTTAAATATAGAATTTAATGTGAATATATATTGTGTGTGGTATTAAACAATGAGGGTTTTTCACCTCTAGGTTCAAAATTTATATATGTGTATATAACTACATTGTTTTTTATGTTGTGGGATAAGCTTAAAGGGGTTTGGATCTATGAGTTCTCAACTCCACTGGTTCTTTTTTTTAATTGTTTTATGCCCAAGCCTCAATTTGATTTATATAGAAGTCTATTTTTTTTCTAAATATGACTAGATTCTATTATATTATACAAAAAAGTATAGTGATAAATTAAAAATTTTGACCGTAATTGTTGAGTTAGCCAATTCCTGTGGGAAAGAGGAAATTCAAAAAAACAAAAATGGGGTTGCCCCTGGTTGGGAAACCATCCCAGAAACTAGTCCATAGAACATAAGGGGTGCTGCCCCGGAAAGGGAAACCAACATAAGACAGAAATACCCGGCATCTAACTTTGTTGTGCGGAAAGTAAAATAGACATAAAAACAATAATTGAGTTGGAGAAAAGAAGAAAAAGAGGAACCATGGTGCTAAGCATTCTGATTCTTATCATCCTGAATTAGCTGGGGAGGATGTTATTCCTCAATGAAACATCCATAGTCGAAGAGGTTGTCCTCTGGCTTGGGCAGCTGGGATTCCTTGTCAGGCGTGGAGGTCGAATGAGCTCCCACTGCTACTGCTTTGCCACCTTCTGTGGAGCTACTGCTACCACCGTTGTCCGAAGAGTCCTCTGTTGAGATTCAACAAGAAGATTCAACACCGACGCCTAGTGCATTAAGCACCTAGTTGCATTCAGCACCCATACGAGGGTGGGACCCACAGTGATATTTTTTGGTGCATGTCTATTTTGGCTATCCCTTAATTAAGATGGACAGTAAACTATAATCTATTCTCAATGTGGACTTGAATGAGTTAATTGAAAGTGATAAATTTAGTTAGCTAGTGGATTTCAAGTTAGAGGTTGTTGGTGAGGCATGTAGAGTAATTCTAGTTGTAACAGAGTTCGAAGTGCAGTGATGCATGAGTTTGTGCAAGTTGTAAATCAGTTTAACTCAGTTAAGTGAGTTAAACTCAATTGTGCTAGTTGTAAATGAAGATACACCAGTGAGAGATGCAATGAATTAAATATTAATTAATTCACAATCAGTGATCTCACATGCAACTAAGGATTTACTATTATTAGTTGCATGCATGTCAGATCTAGTGGAGGCCTAGTTGAGTTCTAGCTGAAACGGAAGATGGCTATCAGTTGTAGGATTATTGGCATGCACACATACAGGAATAAACCCATTGGAGTGCCCATGATACTTGTGCACTCAAGGCAGGAAAAAATTCCTATCTTTTAGGGATATTTACCATCAGGGATTGCACAAGAAAGGCAGGCTATCTGGAGGCTGAGAATTGGCTATGTGTTGGTCAGTGTTACATATGACAGTGTGAGACAATTAGCTGAGTACTTGAGGGCTCTTGTGTGAAGAGTTTTGTATGTAATTTTTTGATGATCCATGATTAATATACAATAGAATATAGTGGGGTTTTTAGCTGTAAGCTTTCCCCAGGAAATTATCTGTGTTATGTGTGATTGATCTTTCTTCATGTTCATGTCATTAGCGATTGTGTTTTTAATTCTGCAAAATATTTTTAGAAGCGATTCATTATTTAACTTTAGTACATTGTTAGATCAGGTGAATCCCAGATATACATGCATGTTGTATAATTTATACATGGTATCAGAGATGTGTTATAAATTTTCTACATGGTATCAAAGCACAGGAAATTACATAAGTGAAGCAGGAGCTGAGTGTGTAACTGGATGGAATTTGAATTTGCAGAAAGACTTTCTTGGTGCTATAGCTGATTCAAGATCGAAATGGATTTCTATGGCTTGAGGTTTGAGTATGAGCTCGAGGGCAGCTCAAACTACATTTCTTGGAAGGACAGGATGGAGGTAGTACTTGAAGACAATCAGTTGAAGGAATTCATTGACAAATATGTTCCTAAACCCGATGCTGCAGATGCTGTAAACCTTGATGCATGAAAAAAGAAAATGGGAAAAGTGAGGAGGATCCTGTTGGAGGGAGTACAAGATCACATTGTCTCTAGCCTTCATGGGAAAGCCACACGATATGAAATGTGGAAGTCTCTGACGAATCTATTCCAAAGTAGCAACAACCATAGGAAATTGGCGCTCATAGATAAACTCAGGAAGATCAAGATGGAAAAGGGTGACACCATTCCAAAATATCTAACAAAGTTTGTCCAATGTCAGGATGAACTGGGGAGCATTGGAATAAAAACTGTTCGTGAGCTTGGATCTCCTAGGAATTTCCAAGAGTTGGCATAGTTATCAAGAATCTGTGAATGGAAGGGAAAAATTTCCAGATTGGGAACGACTGTGGTTCGATTTGGTGTAGGAGGAGTTCAGACGGAACACTAGAGATAGATCTTCATCTAATAATGAGGATGAAGAGGATTATGCTTTGGCTGCCAAGGCAAGGAAAGGGAAGGGGAATAAATTCCATTAAAAATCTGAGTCCAAGATTGGCAAGAAGTAGGACATGTCCAAGGTGAAGTGATTTCACTATCACGAGCATGGTCATTTTGCTACTAACTATCCACAAAAGAAGAAGAACAAGAAGGTTGGAGGATCTGCAACTGGTGAGGCCCTTAGCTCACAATTTGAGCTTGACTTCTCATTGATCGCATGCATGGTGTCCAGTGTAGTGGGATCTATCTGGTATTTGGATAGTAGCGCTTCCTTTCACATGACGGGAGATAGGGAACTTTTCAGTGACTTGGAGGAGAAAGATCTCTAGATGCATATTGAAATGGGTGATGACAAATGGTACAATTCTATCGGGATTGGTAACATTACCTTTCAAAGGGATTCAGGTAAACCATTTCAAATAAAATATGTGATGCATGTACAAGGTCTGAAAAAAAATTTGGTCTTAATCGCAATGTTGGAGGATAGAGGCTATGATGTTGGTTTTAGTGATGGAAAATCTTTCCTGCAACATAAAACAATGGGTCAAGCAAAGAGGATAGGGATTTGAGTTAAGAATCTCTACAAACTTAAGGTAGATGGCTGCGTAGCAATGATGGGCAAGGTAGATCAAGTGGTGAGCCAGGATGAGGGAGAATTATGGCACAGGCGATTGGGCCATATTCACTGTGGAGCATTGAAAGTCATGCAACATATTTCTACTGGTCTTCCCAGGGGTACACTTGCGTAATAAGATACATGCAAGGGATTTAATATGTGAAAATATGTAAAGGAAACCTTTTATGAGAAGGAAAAATGAGCTTCAGGGATCCTTGAGAGAGTTCACACAAACTTGTGTGGTATTTTCTCTATTGCTTCAACAAAAAAACATAAGTACTATGTAATATTTGTTGATGACTTTTCTTGTAAGTGTTGGATCTTCTTCATGCAGAAGAAATATCAAACAGTCTCTAATTTCTGTGAGTTTAAGGCACTAGTGGAGAAAGAGTCGGGGAAGAAAGTGAAGGCTCTTAGGAGCGATAATGGTGGAGAATACATCTCTAACAAATTCAATAACTTCTATAGCAAAGAAGTAATTCGAAGAGAACTCATAGTGCCTCATAACCCACAGTAGAATGGGGTCTCGGAGAGGAAGAATAGAACTATTGTGGGTGCATCACGAGCGATGTTGCACGATCAAGGCCTACCGATGCATCCGTGGGAGGAAGCATGCAATACATCGGTACATGTGCAAAACCATTGTCCTCATAGAGTACTTGGCATGAGTACACCTGAAGAGGCTTTCACTGGTAAGAAACCTGATGTTTCACACTTTAATATTTTTTTCTCATCTGTTTATGTGCATGTGACCAAGGATGCCAGGAAGAATCTAGAACCAACAACTGAGGTTGAGATTTTTGTGGGGTACACTGAAACACCCCAAAATTATCATGTGTATTTTCCAAACAACAGAATGACTGTTGTGTGACGAGATATAAAATTTGATGAGGAGAAAGCCATGCGGTTATCCCTTGAGGGGGAGTTGGACTTGCATGTAGAGGAGGAAATGATGGTTCCAAAATATGAGTCTCAAGATGTGGATCGGCCACATGAGGAGGTTCATGTAGTGGAAGAAAACACTCATGCTAAGCCATCCATCAGAAATGGCGAAAGGCGCACCACAGAAGCTGATAGGCTGAGACTTGATGCTGCATAGAAAGTAGGAGCCCCTACTTCACAGTGCGGGCAAAGACAATCTCTTGACCGATTTACTAGATACATGGCTCTTATGAGAAAATGTATTGTTACTGAACCATCTTCCTTTTAGGAACTAGTGCAGTAGCCTACTTGGGTTGATGTAATGGTGGAGGTATGACTCCATTATCAAGAAAAGTGCATGGGAGATAGTCCCAAGACCAGCTGACAAATCAGTGGTTGGATCGAGATGGATCTACAAGGTAAAGAAACCTGCTGATGGGAGTGTGAAGAAATACAAGGCTATATTTGTGGCCCAGGGATTCTCACAGATCGAGGGGATAGATTATGATGAGACTTTTGCATCTGTTGCAATGTACTCTTCCATAAGATCCATCCTTGCACTCTGAGTGCAGATGGGCTGGCACATTCATCAGATGGATTTGAAAATTGTGTTTCTCAATGGGATCATTGAGGAAGATGTTTACATAGAGTAACCTGAAGGTTTTGAGATCTTCAACAGTGAGTCTCATGTGTGCAGACTCAAAAGAGAATTGTATGGGCTGAAGCAAGCACCCTATGTTTGGTACACTTGGATAGGAAACTGTTTCACCAGATTGGGATTCACCAAAAGTGAAGAAGATGCAAACTTGTACCAGATTGTGGTTGAGGGTAAGCTAGTGATCATTTTCTTTATGTTGATGATCTAATTTTGACTGGTGATGAGCAGCTGATACACTAATGCAAGGAGGCTATTTGAAGGGAGTTAGAAATGAAGGACATGGGACTCCTTCATTATTTCCTTGGATTGGAAATGTGGCAGCGAGATGGTGAAATTTTTTTGTCTCAAGGCAAGTATGCAAAGGAGATACTAGGTAAGTTTAATATGGAGAGCTATAAACCCATGGATACTCCTCTTCCAGGAAATTGGGGGAAATAGGATGCTACTTCTGGAGAGGTAGTGGATGCTACTATCTATCGACAATTAGTGGGTTCACTAATGTATCTAGTGAAGACAAGACCAGACATTTGATACACAGTTAACTAGTTGAGTCAAGCTATGGTTAAGCCTACCAAGCTATTCTTAAGATACCTGAGGGGCACATCAGAATATGGTCTATGGTACAAACGAACGGATGGAGTGAGGTTGCATTGCTTCACGAATGCATATTGGGCTGGAAGTCCATCGAACAGAAAGAGCACATTAGGGGGGATCTTTAGCATTGGATCGACAATAGTTTCCTGGTACAGCAGGAAGCAACGATCCGTGGAACTCAGTTCAGCAGAAGCAGAAAACACGGCAGCAAGTCAAGTTTCATGTGAGGCTATCTAGATGAGAAAGATCTTGTTTGGTTTGTTTGGTTCCCGGATGGATCTGACAGTAATTCATTGTGATAATCAGAGTTGCATTAAACTCTCGATTAATCCTGTGATTCATGATAGATCCAAGCATATAGATATCTGGTACCATCATCTCTAATATAGTGTGTAGAGAAGGATCATGTTGCTACAGTACATTCCCATGAAAGATCAGGATGCAAATATTCTGACGAAGGCACTAACCAAGAAAAAATTTGAATACCATAGAGATAGGATTGGGGTGAAGGATAATCCCTTGCTTGTTGAGAGGGAGTGTTGAGATTCAACAAGAATATTTAGCACCCACACATAGTGCATTAAGCACCTTGTTGCATTCAACACCTGGTTGCATTAAGCACCCAGACTAGGGTGGGGCCCATAGTGCTATTTTTTGGGTTCATGTCTATTTTGGTTATCCCTTAATTAAGATGGACATTAAAGTGTAATCTATTCTAAATGCAGACTTGAATGAGTTAAATGAGAGTGATAAATTCAGTTAGCTAGTGGATTTCAAGTTAGAGGTTCTTGGTGATGCATGCAGAGTAATTCTAGTTGTAACAAAGTTCGAAGTGCAGTGGTGCATGAGTTGGTGCAAGTTGTAAATCAGTTTAACTTAGTTAAGTGAGTTAAACTCAGTTGTGCTAGTTGTAACTGTAGGTACACTAGTGAAAGATTCAGTGAATTAAATATTAATTAATTCATAATCAATGATCTCACATGAAACTGAGGATTTTCTATTATTATTTGCATGCATGTCATATCTGGTGGAGACCTAGTTGAGTTATAGGTGAAAGGGAACTTGACTATCAGTTGTGGGATTATTGGCTTGCAAACATGTAGGAAAACACCCATTGGAGTGCCCATGATACTTGCGTAGTCAAGGAAGGCAAGAATTCCTATATTTTAGGGATCTTTACCATCAATGATTGCGCAAGCAAGGTATGATGTCTGGAGGCTGATAATTGGCTATGTGTTGGTCAGTTTTGCATATGACAGTGTGATACAATTAGCTATGTACTGGAGGGATCTTGTGAGAAGAGTTCTGTATGTAATTGTTTCAAGATTCATGCTTGATATACAATAGAATCTAGTGGGGTTTTTAGCTATAATTTTTCCCTGAGAAATTATCTGTGTTGTGTGTGATTGATATTTCCTTATGTTCATGTGATTAGCGATTGTGTTTTTAATTCCAAAAAATATTTGTAGAAGCGATTCAGTATTTAACTTTATTACATTGTTCGATCAGGTGAATCCAAGATATACATGCATGTTTTATAATTTCTACATCCTCCGAAGGCTTGATCGGCAGAGCCACCATTTTCTAGGGTTTTTGAAGGTAAGACAAAGACAGAGTGGATTTACGCATCCTCTTCCTGGACCATGAACCAGAAGGGCTAGAATGAGCTTCAGGAAGGCACAGGGAGATGAGGCCTGAGAGATGTTGTGGGTCAAGGACCTTCGGCGTATCCACATCCAAGGAGAATTCCACAAAGCATTCCACTCTGGCATGAATTGGAGGATGGGAAAGTGAGTCTCGACCTCCACCTTAGCAGCAACACATGTGATGTTGGCGAGGCATTGAGGCTGCCAAAATCTAAGATTGCAAGCCAGGAAAATGAGTAGAGTGAGGAGCATGGGCTATGAAGCTGGAAGTAGCGTGGAGCAAGTGGGAATATTGAGACTGAGGGGCAGAGTGATGGTCGAAGGCACAATAGGCCTTAGCGGAGAGGAAAGCCAAATTAAAATTGAGGTGGATGGAGGATTGAGGAGGAGAGGAAGCTCCATTTCCCATATAAGGCGAGGGCACTCTGCAACAAGGACGGGTGGGAATGAAGTCGCAACAGATGGAGTGAATGGAATTTATGGCACTAGGAGGAATGAAGTTGTATTTATTGGCACCCATGCCCGGGCCATGTGCTGCCTCGTGGCAAGGACAATTGCCCAACTTTGAGGAGGCCATGTGGTAGGCTGAATGAAGGCTACTAGGCACCCGCATCCGGGGTTATATAGAAGTCTATTATTTTAGTTTCTGAAATTTCAATGTAAATTATTCTTTCCTTTGTTATTATTAGTAGAAAAAAGTTTCATATCTAGCCACTACTTTTGGTTACAATTTGTAGTGTCCTTTTCACTGGTTCAATGTTGTTTATAATTAATAATTTATCAATTCAATTCTTATTGACCCTAAAGGGCTTGTTTTGTATTGGATATATGATACATATGTGTGTGTGTGTTTGATGGGTTTCGATTTTGGGGCCTTTTATAACCTTCCCAAATTAATTAATAGGATTCATGACTGTTCTAGGCTAACAGATCACCATTCGTTTTAGGCCTAGAACTAATCTAATCTATTATCACTATATAACCACTAATTTATTAACATAATTTTAATTTCAAAAGAGAAAACATTATAAAACAAAACAACGTATAACACATCTAGGACAAAAAATTAAATATTTCAAAATGAGTTTTCACTTATATGTTTTGAGAAACCAGGCCTACCACAAAAATCACAGGGGGAAATAATGATGCAACCAACCAATGAGAATCAATATACACTATTAAAACTCCCCTCGAGCCATTTTAATATCCATAACAGTCTCATGATAGTGACCACATTAGGTCCAACCCTAGACCCTCTCTAACTGACCAAGTCCAGCACCATGGTTTAAACTAAGCACACAGGCTTCAACCTAGAATTCCACTAGCCAACTAGCTCAAGAATTCCTTTCTTTGGTAGCATCCTCGCTCCCTAAAAAGTGTCCTGTCTATGGGTAGCAAGATTAGAGCTTCTTTCTCCTCACCTGAGCATCCTCTAACTAGGCTCCAAGTTATCTAGTTTACCTCAGGTTTTTCCCTCTCACCCTCTTGCCCCCTTGTTCCCTAACTGAGATGATTTATCTCTAGGGAGAGTAATCTAGTAAGGAAACCACCTCCAGCCATAATTGTCTTTTAACTATCTAGAATGTGAAACTTTCTTTCAACATCTTTTCCCACTATAATTTTCATGGATGACCATAACAACATTTATTAATGAAATTTAGGAAGATAAACATTTATGTTTATCATGTATTCATACCAAGCCTTCAACATGGCCCACAATCTACCAAGTAACTTTAGTAAAGGTAAATTAAAATATTTACAATTCACTGAAGGGTATTACATATTCCCCCATGAGCAAAAATAATGTCCTTGATGTTTTTTCCTAGCCTTTATAATAGATTTGGATATTCCTTGTGCATAAAATTCTCACCATCCCAGGTAGCCTCTTCCAGCTGAAGTGCTTGCACTTCACTTTATCTTGGGTGATTACTTGCTTCTATAGGATAGTTTCTCTCTGATGTAGTATGCATAGAACCTCGTCCAGGAATTCTCCACCCACTTTTACCTACATCCATAATCCTTATGAAATCTATTAGCTTCTATCAATTTCCACTTAAGGGGACATATATATTTATTTCAAATTTCATTACAACCACTATCAATTGTTATTTATGTACCCAACAAGGTTCATCAACTTGCATCATATCCCAACAAGGGTTAGCAACCTACACCCAATAATATTTTAGCAACATCATTGTAATTCATCGGCAATAGTAACAAATTCATTTTACTTACCCAATGGCTATGCCAAATGACAAGGACCCCATCGCATGGTTTCTTTGTAAATTTTAGACCATGGAAGTACCAATTCCAATTGCGCTATTTACATAGAAATAATAATATTTCAAAAACCATTTATTTTTCTTGCCTTATATGATAAATCATAGCTAGCATCTTGTCATATTTTGTGGCATAGCTATAATTTTATCTTGATTTCAAATATAACATATGCATTAGTCATGCATGAGTAGAGTTTAAGGATAACCTCCTTTTTTTCCGTGTTTAAGCCAACTATATTGTTATCTACTTTGTCCAAGTGGACGTAGCTATTTCAATCGTGACTTCTTTGCTATTTCCTTTAGCATAAAAATAGAAGTCAACATTCCCTTGGTTTTGGTCCTTGATCATCCTATATTTCAGGTTTTTGATGAAGGTTATACGCAATTTAGCTTCCGTGTACAACCATGGAAATTCTTCCATTTTTTTCTTGAATGTGTATCAATTGTATCACATTCACTATATTAATATCATATGGTTCTCATCAATTTAGGACATCTTCTCAAGATTTATAATGGTCAACAAAACAATATCTCATCTAGAAAATGATAGATTTATATATTCTTTTCATAGTTATGGATGCACCTCTCAGCATTAACTTTTTCTTCCACCCCATGTTGTTTCAAGCCATAGAATTTTGCAATTTCGTTGGGTTTCTCTTGGGAATATAATCAACCATCCACTTATTTTGTTGTGGTATCAATTCAATTCAATCTTTAGCTAACCATCTTTTTTTTCTTAATTACCTAACTATTTGGACCATGTTGATTCTAGTTGAACTTACTCTTCGTTTTATGGGAAATACTATGAAATAAATAAGATTTTGTGATTTCCGATAAGTTTTATATTACCAAGATGTATTTTATACAGAGTGGTTGATCATTTCATCCTTCAAATCAAAGCCAATCAAAGATTTTTGTCCTCTCTTAGGATATGCTGCATTTTTTTTAAGAATTACATCTTTTCATTCTTAACTTTAATCTTGATTAACTTCACATATACTCATGATTGTGTAAAGCTATCATCATAGGAATATTTCCTCATTATTTACATATACTTTGTGCTTCTCTATCTACGACACAACCAACATAATATTATCATCCTCACTTTTAATTAAGGAGTCTCAAAAAATTTCTTTTATTTCGTCATCTCCATAAATTATTATGTTAATTCTATCCTGGATTACCAACTTTTGTGGTTTTTATTAGGGTTCTAAGCTGGGATTCTTTCTGTATCACACAATTATAAGTTTTCCCACACACTCCTTTTTCCTTGAAAATGCTGCAAGTTAGGCTTACGCCATAATTCTTTAAGTTTAATTTGATACGTGGAACTAAAATTTCAGATTACAGGTAAGTCAGTTACTGACATTCGTTAACCAAGGAGATCATAAATGGTTTCTTTAAAATTTTCAGGATTTTATTTTAATCCCTTTTCTAGGGGAAGCTTATGATTAAGTCTCCCATTGTCTTCTCAATCCTGAAGACCGAACCTATTCACAATATCATGATAGTATACTCACATTCGTAAGTTACCACATTTAGCATGCTCAGTGTTGCTATATTATTTTTAATTTGATTACTTAGATTCACAACCGATTGCATTCATAGCGAAGGTTATTAAATGTTCTTAGTTTCTGTAGTGGACTAGAGCTTTTGACCATGTCCTACACATACAAGTAAGAATTATTGTATTCCATAATTATTGGGCATACCATATATCCATCATTGATTGTTGCATACATACTTCTATATAAAAAATTTATAAGACATGTTCAAGTTTCATTTTTTTTAGTGTCGCGTTTCCTGCCTAGTTTAACTTTTGACAAAAGAAAGTCATTATCAGGTTATATAAGTTCATACATGAATTCACTATTCCAGGAATTACTTGTATTTAATCTTGTGTACAATATCATTTACTATTTTTTCTAATTACTTATCTGCATAACCTTCTTTCACATTTGCTGCTAGAATTTCTATTTTTAGCGTTACTTTACTAGTAGTCTATTCAATCGTAAATCAACTATGTACTTCCATTTTTTTCTTGTTCTTATTTCAATTATGACCAATACCACTATGCACAAGCTTGGAGTATTTAGGGAACAACCTCTCTTAGGTAGATTGTTTTTTTTTTCTTTTACTCTCTTGAATCAATACTTATGTTGGTGCAAGTGTAATAACTTAGAGTGCTTCCATTCTGTGTTACTAATAATGTCTAGTTATACTTACTTCCATAGGGGAACTAATTATTTTCCCTACTTCTTTCATGAGATTAACCCTCGGTGTGGGTTACTCTGTACTCCTACAACTAACATTTTCTTTTCATCCAAATTATTTGGATACAATGATTGCTTTATACAACCAATGAAAACAATGTCCCTCCCTTCCTCGTACCACAAAACCTCATGTATTCCACATAAATTGGTGCTTGGGTCTTTGCTTAATTAAACCTTACAATTATGTAAGTTTCCAACTTGGACTCAACCCCCTTTTGAGTTTTAATTATTATTTTTCTATAGGAGAGAATTTTGATCTGTTATGCTAATACTATCGTCACTATTACATTCAAGGCCAAAAAAATGATTTTCTAAGTATACAAATTATTATAAACTTGTACATATGACAAATATGTTCAAGATAAAAGTGATAGCCATTCTAATGAAAAACCTTCATCATTGATTTGTACGTTAATATATGAAAAGACATAGCCTTACAATTATTAAAGAGTATACATTTTTTTCTTCATCACTCTTTTTCCTTTCCATGTTGTTTTTATTTTGTAATGGCCAACTATGGCTCTAATCGCCTTCTCTCATTAATAGATCTTAACTAGAAATAACAAATTTTGGATAAGTTCTATGTATGGAATGAGTAATCAACACTCAGGCTCTTGTTTGACCCGAAAAGGCCTAATTATCTGTAAATTTTTTGAGTTTTTTATTTTTTATTTTTTATGAACACCTAAAATTATCCGAGTCTCAATACGTGGTTTGGTCGTGGCTTACCAATTGTAATTAGAAAAGTATATATATATATATTTCAAATATTTCTTTTCTTTTTGGTCTTTGTATATAATAATTTCTTTTGAAGTTGTATCATTGATTTGGATCAGTTATACCATTTTAGTAGTCTCTTTCTACTTTAGTTCTCTAAATTTTCTTCAATTAGACTTATGTAGTTTTTCCTTATTAAAGTTTAATAATATAACCCCTCTCTTCGTAGCTATGAAAATAGTAATTTTCAAAATTCCTTGTATCCCTCTTTGTAAGGGTACATTATTTACCAACCTGATTAAGAATTAATCACTATTGGTTACTTCCAGTTTTAAATATTTTACTAATTCAACACTTATGTTGTAGGCGTGACACTCCAATTCCTATTTGCACCCAGGTATAATATCTTTCTCTAACAGTTCTATACGTGTTTTTTTTCTTATTATGTTCTTACCTCTTGATTCTGTGTAATATCAACAACAATTTGTTAAAAAATTTCAACTCTAGGTAGGCCCCTAAGCCTCAAATTTGAACCTATAGCTCTAATAGCAGTTGTAACATATCTTTAATATTTTTTAAATCTAATTTTGATTAACCTTACCTAGAAATATTAGTATGAGTGTTATATATATATATATTACCGAGCTCATATTACTAAGGCTATTCCTAAATATTTTTCTTGTGAAATAAATTGCAAGTTGACAATTCTCAATGTTTTGTTGTACTCACTTATACGCCCATTGTTCTCTTTCAGAATAGGAGTAAGCTATAATGCGACTTCTCGGAGATTCTGATGACCTGAAAAGTGCATTATTCTAGCATCGGGGAATGTGGGCCCCTCCGTCATTACCCTGTTGGTCAGTGTGACGTCCCAGCTCCGTTACTCCTTCGCTAGCCGTTTCCGTTACCCCGTCCATCAACCTAGTTAGCTGGAGGATGCATGCATGCATTAACAGCACTACCAACCCTGCCACACTTCCCAGCCCGCCGAGCTCACGAAATTGATTTTCAAACTGAACTAAACTGAACAGAAACCCAGAGAATAAACTGAACAGCAAAACAACAACCTGATCGTGATCAATGATTTTTGCCCAGCCTGAAACCATGTCATGGATCGCTGCCCAGGTAAGTAATGCGCTTTTATTTCCATTTGAGTTGTTTTCTCTGCATCGTCATTTCGAATATCTGAACACACTTTGAACCAGACACACTCTGTTCGAATCTCTTTATGGTTTAAAGTTCCAACAACAAGGGTGAAAAATATACTGGAATTTAAAACTATCATTTTCGGTCAAAGTCTTCACCTCCAATTATCCTTTGTTGTGTTGTTGCTTTGCATATTTTGCATAACACCTATCAAATGAGGTCCTACACACCCAACGCTAAAACATCCCTTCATGCGCAGCATTCCCCCTCACTGTGAACTGTAACTTTCGAATATGTGAATTTGACACACTGTCAACCATCGGGCCTTTAAACCTTTGAATTTCTCTTGCCTTTTCCTTTCGACTTCTACATGATTCAGAGGCTCTTCTCTACCACTGGTAGGTGTCCCTGTTTTCAAGGCCATATTTTTCCAGGTGTACTAGTTTTCGCCACCTTTCAACAATGCCATGATGCATTATGCCTCTTCGAATGAGGCTCCCACACAAGAATACTCTGTTTTACCAGAAATTAGAAATACAACAATAATTTCATAATTGTTTTGGAAATGAAGAGTCGACTTAAACATTGCATTGCAACATGGCCCAACAGGACCATAAGAGTTTAATGGATAAAAAAGTTAATTAAGAAGCCTGTAGGTCAAATTATCTGAAATGGGTAGCTCATTAGACTTAGAAACAAAGCAACAATTTCAAAAAGAAAAACAACACAATCTATTTTTTTTTTTAATTTTAAATTAAGTAGTCAAATCACTATTTAGAAAAAACTCCTCATCCTTTAATTAGAAAATCTCATATATCAATCTCTCTTGGTCTTGTTGTTAGGTAAATTGAATCGAGGTTAGATTCAAGGTTGACCAGATTAAACAATCAGGTAGCTTTGGGGCACATGGTATTGTGCACCCATGTTTTTAGGCTCATGGCATCGCATGTAATGGAGCCTATAAAAGGTTGGGAAGACTTCATCGTAAGGAAATCCTGGAGGTGAGCGGTGAAGGCTCACTTGGCCGGATTGGCCAAGGTTTTGGCCAAGGCTAATGAAATTTCATTGGTTGGGTTTTTCCCCGGATTTGGGGTTTTCCCGGATAAACATTTGTGTTTATGTTTATGATTTATTCCTGGTTATGTTTAATTATTCCTCTCGGTAATTATTTATATTCTCACGTAAATTATTTATTCATTTGGTATCAGAGAAAAAATGGCTTCAGAGGGACGTTTCTGTTGCCAAGGGGTTATGGCTTAATGAACATAGATGGGGAGAATCATATGGATAAAAAAAACTTGTGTTAGGTTACATACAAGAGAAAAACTAAGGTTGAAGGTGGTTGTTGATGAGGGCTACATTGAATCCAGGATAACTGTGAGTACTAAGCGAGCTCTCAAGCAAGCTAGGAGGAGAGTGTCGATACAATGTTGTAGCACACGGGACCACTTGGAAGATCCATGCACCATATTGAAACTCCATGGAGGCAATGGTGAAACAGCACAGTGTCACAGGGCTCCACAAAGGGCTGACTCGATGGAGGTTACTAACTGCGTAGAGTATCTATACATTGAACTTGTTGTGTGAATGGGGCGGCAGAACCTTGGATGAATGGATGTGTGAAGGACACAAATTCCATGTGAGAGGGAAAACGTTTTTCACACTAGAAAACAACTCAACCTCAGAGAATGAGCAGGATTGCGTAAGGTTGAGGGTTGTGTCACCGATTCCAGATATGTCACAATGTCGAGAGGCTTGACATCAACATTGTCATCAGGAGTAGAGAATTCCAAAAAGAATTGCAAAGCACAAAATCGTTGATCTTGTTAGTGAAGATATACGAAGGAGATGTGCATGCATGAGAAGGGAATTATCTGCTGAGCATGACGCCCGAGGATCAGGTTCTTGATGTTAGGTGTGGCATTGGAGGGCCAATGCGGGCCATCGAAACACACTCGAGCAACAATGTAGTAGGAGCACACCTGGAGTCACAACAAGAACGAGCAGTGCGAGCTGAGAGGAGAACAATGATTGTGGATCTGTAATTAAGGTGTTGAAGTGATGGCAGGATGAAGAAGTGAGGTTTTTCACCTACGTTGGTGCCATGAGGAGCGAAAAGAGAAGCCATGGATATAAAGGCAGCTATAGTTATAGCGTAGTGAAAGCATCACACCAGGAACAAAAATGGGAGGTGAAAATATGCAAGGGTTCTCTCTAAGAGAACTAGGTGGCGAAGAATTCAGGGATTGAGATAGAAGGAAGCCACGAAGGCCTATTGGGAGGTGAATGCTCTGATTTTGTATAGGAGCACGTTGGGGTTTCATTTCTTGGTGCTCAAATACGCCATGATCGTGGACTCAAAGATCGCGGCGAGCTAAGAGAATGGGAGGATTTTTGGAGGGACGGGCTCTCTCCTTTATGGTAACACTACAAGCAAGCAATGCAACAGTGAGCAGAATTATGTTTAAGGAATGGGTTGTGTGCGGGGCATGCTATGAATTGTTGTGTGATGCACAATCTGATCCAAATTGGTGCATCGACGGTGGGAGTATGCTTAGAGTTAAAGCTAAAGACAGATCAGATGTGTCAGTCCAGGCAGAAGAAAAACTGGCTAAAAATGAGCAGCTTGGAAAATGGTCCATGAGAGGTCCATGAGAGATGAGAGAGGAAGTGTTAAAATAGCAACAATGAAAAACAAAAAAAAACAATTTTATTTATTTTTTTATTATAATGGAGTTAATTTTTGCATGTAAATGGGCATACTGCTGTAAGACCTGGTATGACATGCATACCCTTGGGTAACCACTGGTAAAGTCTGGGTTAGACCTAGGTGATAGGGGGAATGTCAAGTTAACAATTACCCTAGGTAAAAACTTTGAAGGGGGAATGGCTAGAGTGAGCAGGGTTGTCTCACTTAAAAGTTTTGGCTCGATTTAGTCAAGAAACCCCAAGTCAAATTTAAGGGGGGAATGTTAGGTAAACTGACTCGAGGTTAGAGTCAAGGTTGACCAAGTTAAACAATCAGGTAGTTTTGGGGCACATTGTCTTGTGCACCCATGTTTTTCGGCACATGGTATTGCATGTAATGGAGCCTATAAAAGGCCAAGAAGACTTCATCATAAGGAAGGCCTGGAGGTGAGTGGTGAAGGCTCACTTGGCCGGATTGGCCAGGGTTTTGGCCAAGGTTAATGAAATTTCATTGGTTGGGTTTTGCCCCAGATTTGGGGTTTTCCCAGTTAAACATCTATGTTTATGTTTATGATTTTTTGTTGGTTATGTTTAATTATTCCTCTCAGTAATTATTTATATTCTCCCGTAAATTATTTCTTCACTTGTGGAATTGACTGTTATGCAATTGTTGTGCATACGAAGCGAAAATCCCCAAATTCGCATACTAAGGGAAAATAACTAATATGCATACTAAGGGAAACTGATGTGTGTACTAAGGGAAAATCCCCAAATTTGAATTGCAATAAGGTTGATGCCCACTTACAACTGTAGCATGCTACAGAAAACAAGAAACATGGGAGAAAATTCAGAGAAACAGAAAATCAAGGAACTGACAAGAACATGACCACAATTAAAATGTCCTTAAAGTCTAGAGCTTTGTCAAGAGGATGCAAGAATGTTAAATTTTTATGTGAGAACCATGGGAAACCTTGAGGGTCGTCATAGCTACCACCAAAATAAATTTCCAAGGTTGAATCTTGATATTCCAATGAAGCTTCCATCCTACATAATCTAAGGTAGTTGTGCTTGATATTCCACTCAAAGTCCCAGTGCTTCTATTTGTTCTTTAGATTCCAATATGGCCAACCAAATGAAGCCTTTTCATAAGATTGTAATTGGGCATCACAAAACTATTGATATTCCAACCTTGAAGCTCCTTGCACCTTCCACTCTTTCTTCCATTCAACCGAGACACAGTGTCAAAGCTAACTTAATCAAGAATAGAAAACAAACCACAAAATTTATTAAGATCATCGCATAGCATACAAGGGATATTATCTTGGTCAGTCTTGTTATCAAAATAATCATAAAAAATATTATAGTAGTGAACATCGACAACGATATTTGATTTGAAAATGCATCATTTATTTGATACAACTCATGTGGATTAGCATTTGCAATCCTCTGGCACATGATAACATATGTTGTGGGAGAATGCTTCTGCACAGTTTGATATCCATTTGAATAATAGGTAGACAAAACATCCAGAGGAACAGTTGTTGCTAGAGGTTGCTAGAGGAATCCAAAATAGTCTACAATGCTTTTAGTATACAATGATTAGAAATAAGCATTACAAGTTATCAATGTAGAATTGTTTACTTTCTTGATGAAAATGAGTAGGCAATTGGAAGTACTCTCTAATCCAAAAAACCATTTCCTCGAATTAATGTCCATTTTCGAAGAACTAGACTAGTGCTAGTTAAGATTTAAAGTTGCAAAAACATTTTCTTGAAGGAATTTGGAACATATTTACCACTTCCTTTGCCTCCAAGAATCAACATACGATAAGGAAAATCCTTTTCTATTTTCTGCAGTTTAGGCCTGTTGTATAAGGGATTTAAAATGGATGATAAAAAAATGTAAAAATTGTAATTTTTCATTTAGGAAACTAAAATTATTTTCAAATGATGACCTATTTGTGAGGGATCAAACAAGGCATTAGATTGTACTTTTCAATAGAATAAACACCCATTTTTTCCAGCTAAAGTAGCATAGACAAACGCCAAACATTCCTCGAAACCTACCTTCAAATATTGTTCTAGGGTGACTTTAAAGACTTAGAATATGTTCTTGAAATATTCTTCAGAATTAGCTTCAAATTTACTCCATGGGATACAAGAGAGGCAGCTACAATCGAGTAAAAAAACACAAATCATAAAATTTAGAAAATATCATTTCTTAATTCATTTTAAAGTATATGGTGATTTTTTTAGAAAATAGAATTTCTTAACTCATATATAAAAATAATTCAATTCCCAATATACCATTTTAGGGTGTTGACATGTACAAGCAACTCAAGGCCAATCCAATGAATATTAAATTGTATCTTTTTTGTTACTCACTTTTACTTGTGATTGGTCCATGAAAACCACAAAAGATTTGAACGTTGCGTCTTAACATTTGACTATTCATAGATAACACCAATTAAAGTTTAAATTCCCTATTACTTAATTTTCCATTTGATTTTTCCATTAAAAGGTTTGAACCCTGCACCTTAGCAAGCTTTGACAATTAATAACATGAGCTTTAACAATACACATGTATATTTCCCCAATAAAAATGGAGTTGCGATAATTTACCAAAATGTAAGGAAATCAGTTTCCTTCTGATGTTTTAAAACAAGATGAGGAAATATAGGTATACATAAGGAAATGAGCTTAGCATAGAACCTATATGGCAAACTAGACTATAATTAGCACTGCTGATCCATGGGGCACAGGGAAACCATTTTGGCTAAGGAGACTAGATTACATAGTCTAACCACTCTGAGATAAAGGAGGTATGATCCATGGCTAAAATAGATAAAATAATATAATGTGAATTAATACATGCATCAGAATACTGAATACATCAAGTAGGTGTCCCATCAAATGCACCTTGACTAAACTAGTAAATAGAGGGATGGTGGTTTTGTCTCTGTGCTTAGAGTGAAGCCACAATATTGGGATGATGTACCCATGCAAACATTCAAACACTAAATTGACAACATCAACAACAAACAGTGCACACATTTAAAACCAAACACAATAAAAAACCTAGAAAATCACTAATTTCGGTGTTGTCAATGAGGCAATCATGTTCAAATGGAGGGCGATCCATTGAAGAAGTCGTTGTATCTGTAAGATAACAATGCAATTTTTGCCAGAGCAAATAATATCATGTGAATTAATACATGCATCAGAATACAGACTACATCAATTAGTTATCCCATCAAACACACCTTAACTGAATTGATAAATAAAGGGATGATGCTTTTGGCTACGTGCTTCAAGTGAGGGCACAATAATGGGATAGTTCACCCCTGCAAATATTCAAATACTACTTTAAAAACATCAACAACAACCAGTGCACACATTTCAGACTCATTTCTTCCTCTTCTAGGGTTGGTTCCTGGTGTATATCCTCTTCTTGTTCATTTTCTTCTTCCTCTTCACATTCTATGTAAAATAATTTCTTCTCGGCACACTTATCACCTTTAGTGTATTTGCTATCACAACTGTAGCAAAGCCCTTTCGCTCTTTTTTCTTCCAATTGTTGTGGTTTCAACCTTGTAGGTTGTTGAAATCTAGGAGTAGCAACACTTCCCTCTTTATAGAAGTGAGTGGCAAGCTTCCTTGTTGCCATAATTTTACATTCAATTTTTCTTGCCAACTTGAATGCCTTCTCCAATGAATTAGGTTCTAAAATGCGAACTTCATGTTGGATGTTATCCTTTAAAGTACCTATGAAGAGATCAATCTTGTGTTCCTCTGGAATATCAGTTACCCTTATATTCAATTTTTGGAAGTCCTCAATGTGCTCCCCCATTAAACCCTTTTGTTTGAAATTTATCAATTGGCTAAAGAAGGTGTTGCTCTTTGTATCCTCATAATGTGCTATCATTTCCTCCATAAAAATTGACCAAGTGACAATTTTTTTGCGGGAGCAAAGCCATCGATACCATACAAATGTATTTTTTTCTAGATGTAAAGTTGCAATGCGTACCTTTTGTGTGTTTTGCACATTATTGAGATCAAAATATTGCTCCATCTGTAGTATCCATGTTACGAGATCCTTGCCATCAAACTTCCTCATATCCATCTTTGGAATATGGTGGTTCTTCCTGCCAACATTAGAGTTTATGAAATCATGATTATCATTTATTTTGTTCTCATCATTAGTTTCCTCTACTATATTTTCACCAGTAGGAAACATTTGTTGTATCAACTTTGTCAAACCTTCCATGTCTGCTTTTAGATCATTCTTCATGTTTTCCATTTTAGCTTCCATGTCATCCATCTTCGCTTCCATGCCAACTTTCATTCCATCCATATTAGCTTCCAAAGCATTCATATTAGCTTCCACACCTTTCTTCAAACCATGCATTTCAATTTTTGTTGCTCTTTGCGATAGAAAAATTTGGTGCACTTGCTCATGGACTTTTGATATCTCATGTTGCATTTTTTCGTCTTCATGAGTCATAGTAGAGAATTTTCAAGGCTTAATGGGTTTTGAGTTCTTTTTAGGAGGTATTTTAGAACCCAATACTGATAGCTATGCTTAATAGGCCTTTGGAATCAACTAGAACTGATTTTTCAAACAAGACTTATGCAATTTGAAAAAAAATACACACATTTTTCTTGATTTTGAGGAACTCGATATTGAAACTGAATTATCTATGTGATTTTGGATCTTCAATTTATGAAATTTGGCCCTGAATTCACCCTTTGAATCTTCTTTCAAATGCCACAGGTCTGACCTGATTTGGATTCTTCAAGGCAAAGTTATGTCCAATCTCCCAAAATGACCTAGTTATGGACTAGTTCATTATAGCGCACTTGTATGAATTACTACGTGTCACTGTTTCCTCCTTTAGCTCTGAAATTGATAGATAAGAAACTAAAATCTATGTACTTGCAGCCACTTTTTACAAAAATCCAATCTAATGCTCAGGGAGAGAGTTATGAAGGTTTTCCCACGATAACCTCTTTGAGATGAAATTCGGGAGCCTGAAAAAGACCTAAATTCCACATATCATATCTTCGAAAATATTTCGAACCAAGATTTGAAATTTTGCAAAGATGTTACTCAGGATTTTGGCTTTGCTCTGTAAAAATTTTAGCTACTGAACCTTCGTAGAAAAAAATTTATAGCACAAATGTCGCGATGACCTGTTTAAGTGAAATTCGGGAGCCTGGAAAAAGCCCTACTTTCCACAGATCATATCTCCGAAAATATTGTGAATGAAGCTCTGAAATATTGTGAAGATGTTCCTCAGGATTTTGAATTTGCACCCTAAAAATTTCAGCTTCTGAACCTTTGTAGAAAAAAATTTATAGCGAAAATTCCATGATGACCTGTTTGGAGCAGCAAAACCCTAGAATCCAAAACTCTGATACCAAATGTTGTGAAACCAGCTCGAGAAATAGAAGAAAAGAGATATCAACGCCTTAGAAATAAGCCACTTAGATGGGGAAACCTCCAATACATTACATGAATGAACAATTCTTGGATGATACAAATTACAAAACCTCCTTTCTATATATAGGAGTCCATAGGGCCACAATGTAATCCTAGCCGACCTAAAAATAATAATTTAAGGGCACAATAATAAAAATATAGGGGTTAAAATGGTACAATAATAACAATAAGGGGGTTACACTAACAACAATAAGGGACTATACTAGTAATATAGGGACCTAATAGCTTAGTTGCTTCATGACCTCTACTGAGATGAGGTTCTTTTGGCTCCTGCTATCGACAACAAACTGCAATGGGGAACCCTTTACCCACATATGGGAATGAAAGAGGTGATTCCCCTCCTCTGGATCTTCTGGTTCCTCTTTTTGGATCTTCGTGGTGGTAATGGTGGCGTTGGGCTTTGCATCGATAATCTGATTCCTTTTGTTATTCGCCTTGTCCAATTCTGATTCATAGTCGTAGCATGCATCCGATTTAGAAGCCTTCAGCTCGGCCACATGTGAATTCTTGGCCTGACACTCACTTATGTTGTGGGAGGAGCTCTTATGGAACTCACACCACTTTCCTGTGTCCTTCTTTAGCTTCGTGATGTTGTTATTTTCTTGCGGCTTTGGCGGGTTGTCTTGGGCTTCCCCGCCTTGGCTTTGTCCTTTGTTCTGTGGTTTGGGGGTACCTTTCCCTTGCTTCTGATTCATAGATCCAAAGTCTCGCTTCTTCTGTTTGAACTTCTACTCAATCTTAGCAGCATACCAGTATGCTGCACCGAGCGAGGAGATGTCGAGGAAATCCATTTCCTCCGTAATGTATCTGTGTAGACAACTACGGTACTTCAACACCAAATTTTTCTCCAAATATTTGATACCCAATTTTGTGCGCAAGTTACAGAATAGATTCGTTATCTCATTGCACATCTTTCCTTTGTTGCTGCATCATAGTCCATTGTATGTACTTATCCTTATAGCTCCCCACGTGATAATATTTTTCCTTGATGGTGTCTCAAAAATAATCCCAAGTGGGTACAATTGAGAACAGAGAGGGTTCCATCTCGTCCTGTTGCTTACAGTAGGTTTCTCACCAGTCCTTGACATAGGGAGAAACTTTGAGGAGTGCAAAATTAATCTTTTCCTTGTGGGAAAAGTCATGAATAGAGAAATATACTTCTAATAGATTCAACCATCTATCTATGACATATGCATATATTTGGCCTTCAAATATGGGAATTCTAAATTTTACTTGTACCTTGAAAGGAATGGCACCTCCAATGTGGCTGCTGGATGAAAATGCGCCGTCGGTGGGAAGTCGTTGAAGGAATTTCGACAAAGTTATCCATCATCCCATTCCTTTGTTTCTCGAGGGCCTGCTCAAGCAATATTTTGATAGGATCTCCTGCTCCCTCATCTTTCTTTTCTTCCCCCATGGACAGTCATAAGAGTTTGTGAGGTCGATCTTGCAAAGGTTCAACCAGATCGAGCCCTAATTCCTTATACCCTAACCTCGTTGGGGACATGCAAAGAAGGATTGAGAAATAGCAGGCCACTCTGATACCACTGATCTAGATTTATGCAGGAACGAAACAGGATACAAATATAACCATAAATACAAAGGTGCAACGAAAATAAAACTCCATTTCATTAATATCAAATAACTGAAATATGCTTACTGAAAGAATGGAAATAAACTAGCTAGGGCACTCGTAGCTTATCTCTAGGAAGATACATGGCGGCTACGAGCCTTTAAAATGTGTTACAATAAGGCTCTAAGGCCTATTTATTATTGAGAAATAATGGAAAACCCTAAAGGTCCAAAAACCTAACCCTAGGAGATGAAGTGCCAAAACTATGGGCCCTGTTTGGGTAATTTGGCACATCAACTTCCCGGGGACGTAACTTTGGCATATGATCTCTATTTAACATGCAAAATATGTCATTAGTAATATCTATCCGACGACTACAAAGTTTTAGTGAAAAAAATTGATGGAAGACCCATGTTGCTCATGGTTTTCCCAAAAAACATCGTTTAGGGCCACAAAACGACTCCGGAAGTTCATGACCTGAAAAGTTATTAAAAATAGTAAATTGTGCTACAATTAAGGAAACTGAAAATTTGAAGGAAACAATGGCAGGGGTCCAAGTGGAATAGGTGTGTGGCCACCAATATCCACCTCGATCAATCTAGTATTTTATTTTCCATGCCAATAAATCTTCCCAATTGTATTTAAGAGGAACAAGACATGACAAAAGGGTTCAATTGGGTTTGAACTCGAAGATCTTAAGGCTATTTTGTATTTTGAATTATTTTTCCAAATGAATAGAAGAATGTGAATGTTTTTTGAACAAGGATTCTCATGTCATGCTTATTGGGTTTGTTTTCCTTTTGTGAGTCACATGTATTTTTCAGTTAGATCTGTTTCTCAAATCTAGTTTAATATTATATAAGCTCTTCCTACTCAGCTGAAAGAAAACTATTTCAGAATTCATGTATTTTCTTTGTTTAGTTTCAACTTGTCATAAGTGTTATTTTTCTTCTATGGAGAATCTGAATTCATCTATAGTTTGATTCTCAGTTTGTCATTTTTCTCCTACCCCATTCATCCTTCAACTACAATGAACTTTGATTAATCGCAAGTGAGTATGCATATCTTTCCCCTGTTACAAACTATTGTATTGTCCCTTATTCATTTGGATCTGTAACTCTGATCCAAAATAGTTTTCACCCTCTACACCCAATTTCAAAAATTAAACCAAAAATCAATTTCTAATAATTCATAGCTAGCCTAAAACCCAAATCTAGTATTCCCCTAGATGATTGATAGCATGAGACCATGAGATAGCCCTCTCCAAGGCTATGGGGGTTGGACCTTAGCCTACAAGTGGTTTTTGGTTACCTCTGTATCCCCTTTTTTAGCTTAAAGGGATTTACGGAGTGCTAGCACTCTCCACAACAAAGGCCCTACAGCCAGAGCTTGTAAAGAGGTGTTATGGATGCAATACTTCCTAGAAGAGTTGGGAATAAAACAATATAAATATTTTTTTCATTGTGATAGTCAAAGAACTCTTCACTTAGCAAAAAACCGACTACATCGTTCTAAAACAAAGCATATTGATATTATATATCATTGGATTTGTCAAGTATTAGATGATGGGCTCCATTAGTTGGAGAAAATACACACAAAAGAAAATTCTGTTGACATGTTAACAAAAATATTGTAAAGAGATAAGCATGAGATTTGTAGAAACTTCGCTGGTGACATAGAAAGGTGATGAGATATTTTTGGGATGGCTCCAATATTGGTCTCAAGTGGGAGATTGTTAAGAGTGAGTCCAAATATAATAACGAATGAATGCAAATATTTAAGTGCGAGTGAGAGATTTCTAAGTGTGATAGTTAAGGGTGAACACAATTATTTAAGTGTGAATTCAAATATGGTTGAGTTTGAGTGTAAACAGTTTTAATTTTACTCTTATCTCAAATATTCTTCTCAAATGTAATGAAGACTTTTGGAATGCAATAAAAACTTCTCCTTGATTTTAAGGAAGGTTTCTCCTCAAATGTAATGGAGAATTTTTCTATAAATAACTGAGTTCGTGAGTTCATTCAGTATTAAGTATTTTATAAATTGAGAGCTAAGCTCACAAGAGAAGGCACTTGTAATTATTGTTGTTAGTAATAAAAAAGCTCGTGTTATTTTCCTCTTAGTTTTTCTAAGTACATTGTTGGGTTTTTCATGTAGATATTTGGGATTGTGGTTCTCAATCATTATTTATTTTATTTTATTTTAATCAAAAATATTATATTTTTTGGTTTTTGTTTTTCTTAATACTATTGTTGTTTATATAAATAAAAAAAAATGCTCATTAGTATGTAGTTTAGTCACTAGTTTTAACGTATCTCATTATATTATATGGTCGTGAATTTTTTGCTTTGTGTATGCTCACACCAAATAATTTCAACAATATTGAGATAGTTGCTTGTTAGTATGTAGTTTAGTCACTAGTTGTGCTGAGAGGCGCAATCTATAGCCCAGTATGACCCTAATGTCGAGTATGTCATGTCAAAAAATAATAAATTTTATTTTTTTTAATGTCGGCCAAAGCATTAACCTAATATTTAATTTTATATAACTTGAATATTTAGATTATATATAACTTGTTTAACCTATTAATGGGCTGAGATTAATTACTAAAATACAACTATGTATTATCTATATAATTTGAATGGATAGTAAATTATCTCACCCATTTAATAATTTCTTTATTATATACATGAATTTGAATGGATCATAAATTTACTTTTAACAAAAAAAAATTACCATATTGAAGTTACAAATTAAGTAAAATTTTAAACATCTTTACTCTTTACTAAAGTCCATCTGTCAAGCGCTAAGAGAGATCAAATCTCTCGAGGTGCAAGCCTCTTTTTTGAGTGAAAAACTTGAGGAAAGGTTTGCACCTAGAGAGATTTGATCCCTCTCGGCGCTTGATAGATCTAGAGTTAAGATTGATCTAGGATGGTTTCAGTGGTGTGCTGCCAAGGAAAATATACGGAAGATATGATTAATTTTATCAATAATATATAAATATATCAAATATTAATATAATCATTTTAAATATGCTAAATATTTCTGAGATTAACTTGGTCATTTTAATTTTAAATTTTCTTAGTTACCTCAGTTTTTTGAGATGATAAATATTGTTAATAACTTTAATGATGAAAAATGATGAAATATTTTTTTTTTAATGCAAAGTGACAATTATAATGTTGATAGATAGAAAATGTGAATAATAAGAATGTACTCATGTTACAAATAGTCTTCATTGTGATCAATCTCAAACTATTCTCTTCTACTATTCTTATTGTCACCCTTGTTAGTTTTGTCATCTTTTCATATCGATTATATGAAAAAGAAAATTTAAATCGTAAATAATTTAAATATTTAGCTCGAGTTGTTGTAGTAAACATGATACTTGTCTCTCTTGCTCTCCAATATTAATAGGTTAAATTACTATAACACAAAACTCAATGTGCATTGTCAATACCGTTTTGTGCTTACACTAAAATCAATGCATATTGTTAATCCAATCACTTTAAAATTAATGTACCATGATACATCCAATTACATCAAATCAAAAATAAACATCTACATTGAAATCAATGCTTTTAATGCAAGCAATCTAATGAGATTATAAAATAGCTTCTACACTGAAATCAATGCATTTAGTGCAAACAATCAAATAGGATTAGGAATCATCTACATTGAAATCAATGAATCTAGTGCAAGAAATCAAATATAATTATAAATCAACATCTACATTGAAATCAACACATCCAGTGCAAGCAATCAAATAGTATTAGAAATCACCACCTACACTAAAATCAATGCATCTAGTGCAAGTAATCAAATATCATTAGAAAAAAATATCTACACTAAAATCTATGAATATAGTGCAAACAATCAAATAGGATTATAAATCACCATCTCCACTTAAATAAATCCATCTAGTGCAAGAAATATTCTTCCCTCTCTCCACTCTCCATTCATATCTATATCGCCCTCCATCTCTTCTTTTTTGTCTCTCTATCTGACCCCCCTAAACACACATGCTCTCACACTCCATATCTATCAATTTCTTTGTCACTCCCTCCCTCTCCCCATCTCTCTCTTCTTCCCTCTCTTCACCTTCCATCTATGTCTATATCCTCCCCTTATCTCCCTCTTCCCTACTAATATCTCTCTTTCCTCCTTCTTTCCTCTCTCCCTCTCTCTCCATCTTCCTTATCTCTCTCTCTCTCTCTATATCTCCACCTTTATCTCTCTATGTCTTTCTTCTTACCTCCCTCTCTCTCCCCCTCCAAGTCCATCTCTCTTTCCCTCCCTCTCTCTACTCTCTCACATCCTCTCTCTTCCTTCCACTCTTTCGTTTTCTCTCCCATATCTCTCTCTCTCTCTCTCTCTCTCTCTCTCTCTCTCCACCCACCAAATATGTTACTATAACCCTCCTTCTCTCCTTATCTCTCATTCTCTCCCCCCTTATCTCCATCTCTCCTTATTTGTCTCTTTATCTCACCCCCAAACATACACCCTTTCTCTCTGTCTCTCCCTTGTCACTCCTTCTCTCTCTCCACTTCTCACTCTCTATATTTCTTATTTCCTACCTCTCTCCCCATCCAACTCCATCTCTCTATCTATCCCTCTCTCCTCCTCTCTCTCGTCCTTCCTCTCTCTCCCTTTCTCTCCTCTTTCTCTCTCTCTCTCTCTCTCTTTTCCCTCCAATACTCTCTCTTCCCCCATCATTCTCCTCCTCTCTCTCAAGTCCTCTCTCTCATCCTTCCCCTTTCTCCCTTTCTCTCCTACCTCCCTCTCTCTTCCCCCCCCTCTCTGTCTCTATCTCTCTCCCTCCAACTACATTACTATAGCCCTCCCTCTCTTCTTCTCTCCCGCCTTCTCTCCATACATCCTAATTTGTATCTTTTCTCACCCCTAAACATACACACCCTCTCTCCATCTCTCCCTTGCCACTCCCTCTCTCTCTCTCCACTTCTCTCTCTCTCTATATTTATTCTCCCCTCCCTCTCTCCCCCTCCAACTTCTCTCTATCCCTCCCTCTCTCAAGTCCTCTCTCTGGTCCTTCCTATCTCTCCCTTTCTCTCTTACCTCCATATTTGTGTCTCCCTCTCTTGGTGTTCATTCCTCTTCTCCCCTTTCCTTTAGTTTATCTCCATCTCTCCCTTGTCAACCCCCCTATATCTCCACCTCTATCACTCTATATCTTTGTTTTTCCCTCCCATATATATCTAGATTTAATATATATCGTGATACATTTATATATATTATAATATAATAAATTTAATATTGTATTAATACAAAGTTATTAAATTTAATAATATTAATATGAGTATTAGATTTAATAATAATAATATTAATATTAATCTTTTAATATTATACTAGGGTTAATAAATTTTTTTTTGCATGGTAATAATAATAATTTAGCCCATGGTATTTGGACCATAGGCTTCACCTAAATAAAACCTATTTTTTGAGTGTTCATAAATATAAAGCATATTATAGAGTAAATATGAAAAGAGGTTTTATTTACTTACCATACCTATGGTTTATTTATATTTTTATTTATTTACCATACCTCTTTTATTTACTATGGTATTTGGTCCATAGGCTTGTTATATAATTAGATTTTTATTTATAACCATATTTGATGTATTTTTATTTATTTACCTTACCTCTTTATACCTCTTTTATATTTTATTTATTTACCATACCTCTTTATACCTATTTTATATTTATTTATTTATCATACCTCTTTATACCTTTTTGTACTTATCTATTTACCATACTTCTTTTATAAATATGGTATTTGGCCCATGGTATCAATATTAATTTGTCCCATGGTATTCATCCCATAGGCTTCATCTAAATAAAATCTAGCTTTCTGAGTTTTTTTAAATATAAAAAGGTTTATGGAGTAAATATAAAAATAATTTTTTATTTATTTACCATACATCTAGTTTATATATATTTTTATTTATTTACCATAGCTCTAGAGTAAGTATAAAAATAGGTTTTATTTATTTAACATACCTCCGGTTTATTTAGATTTTTATTTATTTAAATTTTGAAATATTGCAATTTTGATGGGGAAATATTTATATCTTTAAAGATTTTGGATTTCCATTATTTGTGTTGAATTAACTCTTTTCCTTTGATTTAGGAAATGGTATTGGCTTTAGTAAAGAGTAAAGATGTTTAAAATTTTACATAATTTGGAAATTCAATGTGGTAAATTTTTTTGTTAAAAGTAAATTTATGATCCATTCAAATTCACTTATATAATAAAGCAATTATTAAATGGGTGAGATAATTTACTATCCATTCAAATTATATAGATAATACATAGTTGTATTTTAGTAATTAATCTCAGCCCATTAATAGGTTAAACAAGTTATATATAATCTAAATATTCAAGTTATATAAAATTAAATATTAGGTTAATGCTTTGGCCGACATTAGCAAAAATAAAATTATTATTTTTTGAGGACTTGACATACTTGACATTGGGGTCATAATTAATCTTTTAAGTTATTTAATATATATTTGAGAAGTTAAGATGATTTGAAATTTACCTTTTATTAAATAAGCATTTCATTATTATAATTTATTTATTAAAGTTTAATTTTAATTTTGATAATTTTAATTAATTGATCCAAATTAAATTTTGTTTTTATAAAAAAGAAAAAATAGTTTGTCTTTTATTTAAAAAAGATATATTTTATAAATAATACTCAATACTTTTTTTTAATGTGAGAATATGTACCTTTCTTATAAAAAAATGTTAATATTATAGACCAATATTGATCCATCTTAGTTCATATCTACCAAGGGAAGATTCATATCTACCAAGAGAAGAGAGGTATCAAATCTTTTGAGGTGAAAACTTCTTTTAGAGTGCAAAATTTGAGAAAAAATTTTCATCTCTAGAGTTTTAATCCGTCGAAGATGGATATATAGTAGTTCTTTATATGTGTGTGTGAAAGAGAGACAACTCATTGTTAAGCATAAAAAGAATTCCACATCTCTTTCATTTTGAGAAACATGCTAATAAAATGTTTTAACCACAAGTTTTTATTTTTATTTTTAATTGATTTCTCTTTCATTTTGAGCAACATGCTAATAAAATGTTTTAATTACAAGTTTTTTTTTTTTTTGTTTAATTTATTTATACATAGTTGACACTGAAATATTTGTAAATAGAGCATCTTTAATGGAATTAGAAAGTATGCAATAGAAACACACACACTCTCTCTCTCTCACACACATACTTTTTTTGTTGTTTATATTATTGTAAAATACTACATGCAACTTATATTAAACATTGAAGATGGGCACTCAAATATTTTATTTATGGTCAACAAAAAAATATTGTATTTGTTTTCCCTCTATATATGTGTATATGCATGTATGAAGGTGATATTGAATTATCTATTTGTTAATAGGAATGATTAATATTTTATTTAAAGAACATATTAGATAATGGAAAAATATAATATAATATATTTTTTTACGTTCAATTTTTTTCTCTATATATAAAGTTAATATAACATTATGTTACTTAATATGGAAATTGAAATATTACTACAAAAGTAAAAATATGAAGAAAAAAAATCACATTCAATTTATTTATCTCTCTATATAGAGTGACTATCAATTTTTTTTGTTATTAATATACGAAATTGTTTTCATTCAATTTATTTATCTCTTTTTTTTTTTCACAGAAATGGTTATGGATTATATTAATTGTTTGGTCTAAATGCCAGAATTCGGATTACAATGAGAGGGAGCAGAGCCCAGAAAGTATCAATAGCCAGAAGCGCTATGGCGCTTGTGGACAACTTCCAGCTCATTTTGGCTACAGCTATGTAATCGATTTCTGTGATTTCCCCAAGCTTAAAAGTACAAACAAACTGATTCAATAACAAGCAGTAAAACATTTCAGCTGACAGATTATGGAATTGAATCCCATGTTTCGTCCCCGTCTCTTATCATTGCCCCAGCAGAGACAAGGGCAGCTTTATTAGCTTCAAGATCTACGTCTTTGTTGTTGTCTCTCAACACGTGGAAGAAATTCAGGTTTTGGAAAAATTTCCCCAAGCTTCTCATTCTAGATATCAATCCTGCAAATCTTAGGTCCCGAGGGGAAGAGTTTGTCACCATGGTTTTTATTATCACTTGGGAATCCCTGAAGATATTAGCCTCCTTGATTTCTAATTTCAAGAGCAACTTAAGTCCTTGAAAGAGGGCCAAAGCCTCAGCTTGAATGCTGGAGTTGATCCCCAGACCCCAAGCAAAGCGGTGGATCAATATGCCTTCAGCATTTTTTACAATTCCTCCTGGCCCAGCATTTCCAGGATTTCCCTTTGATGCCCCATCAAAGAAGAGAGAGTGCACCTTTTGATTGGAGATCCAGTGTTGAAAATCTTCATTGTTTTTCCCCCTTATTTGCCATTCTTTAGAGGGGGAAATGTTTCTGATAGCTTGATGGAATTGCAGGTTTAGGGAGGCACCCCAAACAGAATCAATCTGGTTTAGATTTGAATCATCTTTTTGATCTCCCAAATTCTCTTTTAGCTGGAATTTTATCTTGGTCGTGACCACCTTGACATCGTGCTGGGTGTCTCTAAAGATTCTGCTGTTTCGCTCTAGCCAGATCTGCCAGCAGCAGATTTTAGGGAGGGAAGACCAAGCCAATTTAATCACTTTGTTTTTGGGAGGAGGGTCGGGATAATTGTTCTGCCAATTTGAAAAGACATCAATTACAGAGGTGGGAGGAACAAAATTGGGGTTCCAATAATCCATCAGCTCACTCCAAACCTGCACAGTGAATTTACAATTTAACATAAGGTGTGTGGCACATTCCACATTCTCTCTGCACAAAGAACATCTGGACGGGCCATGAAATCCATGTTTCTGCAATTTATCATCAGTAAGGATTTTCTTGTGGCATAAAAGCGAACATAACATGTCAATTTTAGGCAGAGAATGAAGACGCCAAATCGTTGTCCAAGGAGCAGGGTCTGGAGGAACTTGCGGTCTCAGAGTGAGCTTTGCGTAGCCTTGAGCTACGGTATAACCTGCAGAAAGCGAGCCCCAGCCACGCGTATCTCTTCTGCGCACATGTGTGGGAGAAATACCATTCAATTTGGAGCGAAGACTGTTGCAGTCTTGGAGAAGCTCCGGAGGCACATCAAAGAAATTCCAACCTGCCCAACGCATCCCAGCCCAAGTGAAAATATCCCACAGAGTAGATTTCCCAGCAGCGGTCAACCAGCAGCGCAGCGCATTCAAGGAGGGGAAGTCACCAATTGGATCACGATCCATTATACGACCTGTCCATATATTTATGTTCTTTCCATTTCCAGGAATCCAATAAGCGTTGGAGCAGATTAGGGGGGCAGCTTTGGAGAAGATCCTTGCAAAGGGAGAGATGCCTTAGGGGAGAGGACCATCCAGGCATCTAAGTCTCTTTCCTACGAAATATTTCTTCCAGAGAGCTAATTGGGCCCAGCCAGGCTTGGGCGCGATAATTTTCCAGAGAAGCTTGGCTCCCATGGCAGTGTTCTGAAGGGAGAGGTTCTTGAAGTTTAAACCCCCCTCCTTTAGAGTTTTGGAGATGATCTCCCAATTAACCAGTGGGATTTTCCTCTCGTTATGTTTGCCCCCCTTCCAAAAAAAGTGGTGAATCTGCTGGTCCATTCTTTGAAGAATGCCAATTGGAGCCAGGAGAACAGAGAATTGAAATAGGGGAAGACTACAGAGAACAGATTTGATGAGAATTGACTTGCCCGCAATATTGAGCCAGGTGAATCCCCAAGCCTGGATTTGTTTTTGAATTTTTCCACTTCGGGGAGCCAATCCCTACTGAAAGCCCACTTGAGGAAGATAGGGAGCTCAACATATTTGAAAGAATTCCAAGTTGGAGAGGCAGCGAATCCAAAACATCTTGCAATGGAACTGAGCAAATTGGGTGTAGTATTCCAACTGTAAATATGGCATTTCCCCTTGTTGAGACTACTTCTCGACGCCATGCAAAACTCATCTATAGCTTCTTTAAATCTGTTGGCCGAATGTATCGAAGCAGCCCCCAGAAGCAAAGTATCGTCTGCAAAGAGGGCATGATTGATGCTTTTGACTCCTCTTGCAATGCAAAGTCCTGAGATCTCCTGCTCTTGCATTTTCTTGTTTAGATGGAAACTGATAATGGAGGCTTGGAGGACAAACAAAAGGGGAGAAAGAGGACAGCCCTGCCTTAGTCCTCTTGAGGCTTTGAAAAAACCGGCAGCTCTGCCATTTACAAGGGGAGAAATCCATGGCTCCGAAATGTAGGCCCGAACCCAGTTTATAAATTTCTCACCAAATCCAATTTTTTTCAGAACATTCAAGAGAAAACTATGCCTAACACAGTCAAAGGCATTTCCTAAGTCCAGTTTGATAGCCATACCTTTTTCCTTGCGCTGCTGGCTTGAGAGAATTGCCTCTTGAACTAAAATGAAATTGTCCACTAGCTGTCTACCATGAATAAAGCCCCCTTGATTTTCTGGAATGATTTTGGGGAGAAGATATTTCAGCCTGTTAGCTATTACTTTGGTGATTAACTTGTAACCGGTGTTTCAAAGAGAGATGGGACGAAATCTGTTGAAGGATCTGGCGCCTTTCTCCTTGGAGATGAATGCAAGGAACGCAGATTTTGTACTACCTCCAATTTTCTGACAGTCCCGGGATTTTTGAACCATTTTATAGAGATCATTTTCCACAATGTGCCAGCAAGATTGGATAAATCTGGCAGAGAATCCATCCGGTCCTGGGGCTTTTTCTGGGTCCATGGCAAAGAGAGAATTCTTGACCTCAGCCTTGGTGACTTTAGCTTCTAGCAGGTGGTTCATCTCAGCAGAGATTGAAGGGAGGACCCCGTCCAGAAGACCATAATTTTGAACCAGATTCACATCCTCACTGTACAAATTTTGAACGAAAGAGGAATTTCTGTCTCCCGCTTTGAGCCAAAGGCAGCGAGACTTAATCCTCCAAAACTCTTCTTCAGCCAGGCAGGATTTATGGAAGCGTTGTTGGAGCTGAACCTCCTTTTCAAGGATTTCTCTGGTTACATATGCCTCTTCTGAAAGAAAATGGTGTGCTTCAAGCTGATTTTGGAGATTTTTCCTTTCAGATGCTGGATTAGGAAGAGTTTTGGCCTAGCACTTTAGAGCAGCTTTCGTTCTTCTGAGCTTTTCTTCCCACACATAGAAAGGTGATCCATTGACTGGCTGAGACCAACTTTCCTTGACAATCTGCATGAAGTTGGGTTCCTTGACCCAGAGGGGGTTAAATCTGAAGGAGATGGGGCCAAGATCGAGGTGAGCCCGGAGTTCAAGCTTGATAGGATTTTGATCAGATATGCTACAGGGAATGATTTGCATACTAGCATCTAATCCAAGCAAAAGAAAGGAGCTTTGGATAAAATATCTATCCAGTCTTGCTGCAATATGTCCAGGGCCTACTCTTTTATTTGACCAAGTAAACTTACCAGAAGAGGGCTTGATGTCCAGCAAGTCCCAATCTTGCAGAAGATCCTCTGCCCATTCCCTTGCCAGATCTCGCACAATGCAACCTCCTCGCTTTTTGGAGGAATGTAATGTGAGATTGAGGTATCCTGCAATAATGATATTGTCTAGGTTTCCAAGATCTGCTTGGCTTCTTATAGAGTCCCAACAGGCCTTCTTTTCTCCAGCATTGACCGGCACATAAACATTGAAGAGACAAAAATATTCTTTGGTGACAAGATGCTGCATTTTTAGAAGCAGCCAGTGAGTGTTTGAAGTTTTAGAGACTAATGAGAACTTGCTATCATTCCAAAGAGTGCCCAACCCTCCAGAGGCTCCTCGGGCTGAGACAAATTTTGCTCTACTTTTACTCCAGATTTTTTTACTTGTTTGGAGGAAGACTGAGTCCTCCATCTTGGTCTCCTAGATTAGGAATATGTACGGGGCTTCTATTCTTATTAAGTTTCTTATGGCCTCTTCCTTGATTTTTCTCCCCATACCCCTACAATTCCAGGAGACTATTTTCATTATTTACCTTTGCTCTGCTGGGCTCCCTTGGAGCCTTGAGGCTGGTTTCTTGCCATCTTCGGCTTTTTTGCTAACAGCTTCTCTAGAGTTGGTTGGCTTCCCTGTAACTTATCCTTGAACGTTTCCTGCTCTCTTTTCTCCTGATCTGTTTTGTGGCCTCTTGTGGATCTCCTAACAGAGGCTTGGGAGTCACCTATTTCTCCTTCCTCCTCTGAGTCTTCCGACTCATGGTCCTCTTCCTCGACTTCAACAGCGATTCCTTTTGAGCTTTCTACAACATTTGCATCCTTGGAAGAGATAAAAGGATCAATTTTGTCTGGAGACACTACCTTTTGGGCCTCGACCTCCTAGGTGTCCTCTTGGTACGAGCTTAGAAGATCAAACTTGTTTTTTGGAACAGGGTTGGGCGGGATCTGCTGAGCAGAGGCCTGATGAGGACCTTTTCCATTAGGGCCTCTCAGCTTCTATATCTTGTGGGAAGTTTTGGAGCGCTTGACTTGGTTCCAACCGTCCTCCTTCCCCTGCTCTGCCTCATTTTTGGATGGACAGCCTCTGGCGAAATGGCCATAGACATGGCATTTCCAACATTTGAAGGGCAGCTGCTCATAGTCCAATTTCTACACATGCGACCAGCTTCCGACATCGATTTTGATGGCCTCTGGCATCCCTACTTCCATATCTACTTCCACGTAGATCCTGGCGCAGTCATATTGGTCCTTTTTGTTTGCTCGATCTATGAACTTCCCAAGGGCATTTCCAATATGCATCAGAGAGTCCCAATTCCAGCAGTGAACTGGAAGATTAGGGAGTCTAACCCACACTGGGACTGCTTTGGGCACGTCCACTGCAGGATCAAAGTCCGAAGTCCACTTATTTAGATAAAAACCCTGAGGGCCCATGAAGTAGGGGCCATTTTGGAAGATCAGATCTTTGTCATCCTTTGAAGAGAACTCGAAGAGAAAGAATCCTCTCCCCAAAAAATAAGAAGCAACACTTTCTTTGATCAACGACACCCAGTTTCTGTTGACCCAGCTCTCAGTAGTTTTGGGGGATGGCCATAGCCCAGTGAACTGGCCTACGAGAGCTCGTTCGGCCAGAGATAATGCAACCTGGATCGAAGTTTCTGTGGGAAGGGAGATCTCAGGTATATCATCCAATTTCTTAACAAACTTTGCAGCTTCATAGTTCTTCTTCTTGGGAAGCCTTGCCAAGAGGCGATTGAAGGCCTCAACAGACGAGGGCGGTGGAGCAGGTGGGGGAGGCACCTGGGGAGTGCCCTGCACCTCCATGGGCGCGAGCCCTAGAAAGAACGCGGGCCTGTCATGAGTTTAGCAGCAGCAGGGAGCTCCAACATGATCACAGCTTTTAGTGCCTTATTTCTTATTGGATATTGGATCAATTTATTTATCTCTTTATGTATAACGTTAACACTTTATCTTTTTATTGATATACTTTTTAAAACACTAATGTCAACTCTATTTTGAGAATAGAATGAATTTCACATCTCCTTCATGGTAGGTTGTAATATCAAATATAATATTTGAAATATCTAGCCGTTGTTAACAATTTTTAATTTTCAAATGTAGTTATTATTTTATTTCCTTCTATGTAAAGTTACCAGACAAAATCTCTCTCATACATAGTTATAGAGCGTTTTAGACAAAATTAGTATACATTTGTGTAACATACCACTAAATTTTATTTTATTTAATCTAATATCGATTAACCTTACCTAGAAAGATTAATATGAGAGTTGTTAATATATATATATATATTCCTTTTAATGTGATTATAATTTAGTAAGGTTTTCTTGTAATATTTACATGTAGAGTTTTTAATATTCAAGTACCTACACCAAGGCATATAGAATTCTAGTGGCATGTTAATATTTTTTACCTTAATTGCACTTCCAGATTCCTTATGTGATCCTTAGATATTGATTTGATAATTGTAGATTTTTTAACATTTTTTAACATTTGATGAGGTGTTCAACATCTATATTATATGCATTCTCTATAGTTATATAGTTGTCCAACATTTATGAAAAATTCACGATTGATTTCACCTTGAGATTAGTGAAACATTACATATCTATATTTTGGCGCTTAAGGTTTGGAATCCATGGTGAGGATGATGTAGGCCGGTTATCAGAATAACCACCTCCCACTCATGGCACTACTCCATCTCATTTGGACTCTCTAGCTTGCGAGCGTGATCTCTACAACAAAAAAACACTCCGTATGCTAGCAACCTTTTTTCACAATGTCGACTTGATTTCATATGATGATACATAATTTAGATTATGTTGACAGTGTTGGATATCATCAACATAGATGGGGTATCCCCGATATGAAGTTCCAGGTAGACCTCACATTGTTTGGTATAGGAGCCCGACATGGAAATGTAGCGACTTCCATGTACTTAAATATGCATGACTGCCATGTACTTAAATATTTTCCTTGGTTATAGTAGTTAGCATAAGAGAGAAACACATATGTACTTTTGAATGAGAAAGTAAGTATGCCTTGTGAAATGTTCAATTGAAAAATGTATCAAAGTTCTTTCACAAGAAGGAGACAAAAGTGAGTCTTTAAGATAAAATCAATAATACTATTCTAAAAAGGATACACACACATACATATGAAAGAATCATTAACCATCAAGTGAAATGGTTCACATAGACCTAATGATCATTAAATAAATTAAAACACATATCCAATAATATGAGCACCAAGTCCAATGAAATATTTTCAATTTCTTTAGTACATAAGAATGCCAACATGTAACACAAAAATCCAAAGAATAGTCTTAAAAAATTCACGATATAAAGATGAAAATTTGTTGGCTTAATGAGCTTCAAATATTATGCGAAAGTTCCAAGATACATCGATACAATGAAACACCACTAATGGAGCATTGAGCCACTACTTTCTCTCCAAAAGAAATATCTTCCTCTATAATGCATAGTTGGAGAAGCCAAGGTGAAAAGTCCTTTCTTTGAGTAATGATGCCTCTTTTATAACAAGAGGAATGACCTTTCATATCCCCATGACTCTTGGACTTCTACATGTGACTCTTTTTTCCATATGTTACTCTTTCACTTCCACATATTTACATTTACAATATTTTCCAAAATTACATCATCATGTGATGACAACATGACAAGCCATAGACATTGATGACTTGGACCCATTGCGACTTGTACATAGAGTTCCCTAAGAAGTGAAAAAATTGCTACTATGTATTCAATACTCAGAATATATCTTGCACCGTGTTTGCCTTTAATCTTCTAAGGGGTTTTTAGAGATTATGGATTCTTCATGAGTCACTTTGATCATCAAAATCCATTGTTCTTTCAAATATCATGACATGGTACCTTTGTGCCTTTTGTCTTCAAGATTCTTCCTTGGGTAACCTTGCTTGACAAATCTCCTCACACATATTTTCCATGCTATATTTAGCACCTGCAAATATAGATAACTCATGGCGCGCAAACATTAGCCCATAAATATCTTATTCTATCATAATTCATGCATATTTTCTGACTGTGGATGAATAATGCAGTAGGGAAAGAGAGAGATGTCTTCTCGGCATAGAGTGAACTTACAAGAGACATGAGCGTATTTTCTAATCACTAATTCTTCATAGTGTGCAACTTTGGAGGAGAAGGAGTCCTGATGGAGGGCATAGGGCGTAGTTCCAAGGGACAAGGCAACATGACAGTTCATTGAGGATGCATTGTGCACCGGGAGGGAGATCTAGGGCCACAAGGAGGGTGGATGGAAAATAAAATTGCACAAAATAAGGTATCATTTCCCAATGATGGTGTACAGTGTGATCAACTAGGAGATAGAGGCTTGACTAGCACAGGGCACATGGATAAGAAGTAAGGATTGTCTGTTGATTGGGAATGTGTTGTGCAATGCAAAGAATCCTTTTGGGAAGAGGGTGAAATTCCAACTGAAAAGGAGGGTCTCCACTCAGCGTTAGAAGTTCACTATGTGTTCTTCCTAGCCTAGAGGGAAAGCAAGAAAATTCAAAAAGTTGTTTAATTTTGGATGAGTGAAACCTTGAAAAAAAAGTGAGTTAGGAGAAAAATCAAGTGCAACACATCTCAAATCATCAGTAAAACTTGGATAGAACCCAAGACTAAGAATTAAACATGAAAATTTCAGTTCACAAAAATTATCCAAGTACAACATACACAGTATGTGTAGTTGCGACACAAAAGTGTCATTTTGTGGCTAGAAAGTCTACTATGACTCCAAAGTGCGCTATAGGTATTCGTGATGATATGATGAAACTTAGGAAGGGACATGGAAACTTGTAACATGTGTAGAAACATGAAACAACACTTGACGACCAAAAATGACACTTTACATGATAAGCAATAGGCTCCAAAATTCGAGTATACTAAAATTTTGGAGGGTGTTGTAGTAGTGAAAACATGCTCCTACTCCCATAATCAAATTTTAACTTGTGTACTTGATTTTTTTATTTTTATTTTGGTTATGTTTTCTTCTAGACTCAACCTGAGGAATTTTTTTTTCTAGGTAGGTGATTTCCAAGGGCTCCTGTTACTCACAAAATTGTCACTAAAAGGACAAAACCCCTACTGCAATCTGTCTTTAAAGTATTTCACCTAGGTCCATGTTGGCTCGTAAGATTTTAGAGTTAAAATTTGAGGATTTAAAATTAAATTTCCTCTCTTCCTTTAGACATTTTAATCCCCTTGATTTGGGTTCAGGTTTTGAAGTTATAACCGCATACCAAACCTCCTTTACATGTTAGTATGGCTAAGGCAAGCATATATTTGTATTGACTTTCTATTAAGGTTCATTCTTGGCCATAAGCCTCAATAATGAGGTTCTCATGGTTGACCTACAGGTTAGAATTATCATTTAGAAGAGGTTTCATTCAAATGTATGTCTACAGTTGCAGAGGTTTTCATGTTCTAATACTTCCTTCTATTTGATGTTCTTACAGGTACTGAAAGAGAGAAACATATTGTTAAATTAGGGTTTCGAAAATTATAAAGTCACTCCGACTTAATTTTTATTGTATTATTATTGCAAGAATGACAGACCAATGGCCTTGAATATTTTCTAGAGGAAATAACTCTATAGTAGTTATTATTTTTCATTTTCATAGTGAGAGTTCGTTATAATTGTTTTATAGTTTTCCATAGAAACAACTTTCGACCTTCAACCCTACTCTCTGTTGTAAATTTTTTTAAATATAGAATTTAATGTGAATATATATTGTGTGTGGTATTAAACAATGAGGGTTTTTCACCTCTAGGTTCAAAATTTATATATGTGTATATAACTACATTGTTTTTTATGTTGTGGGATAAGCTTAAAGGGGTTTGGATCTATGAGTTCTCAACTCCACTGGTTCTTTTTTTTAATTGTTTTATGCCCAAGCCTCAATTTGATTTATATAGAAGTCTATTTTTTTTCTAAATATGACTAGATTCTATTATATTATACAAAAAAGTATAGTGATAAATTAAAAATTTTGACCGTAATTGTTGAGTTAGCCAATTCCTGTGGGAAAGAGGAAATTCAAAAAAACAAAAATGGGGTTGCCCCTGGTTGGGAAACCATCCCAGAAACTAGTCCATAGAACATAAGGGGTGCTGCCCCGGAAAGGGAAACCAACATAAGACAGAAATACCCGGCATCTAACTTTGTTGTGCGGAAAGTAAAATAGACATAAAAACAATAATTGAGTTGGAGAAAAGAAGAAAAAGAGGAACCATGGTGCTAAGCATTCTGATTCTTATCATCCTGAATTAGCTGGGGAGGATGTTATTCCTCAATGAAACATCCATAGTCGAAGAGGTTGTCCTCTGGCTTGGGCAGCTGGGATTCCTTGTCAGGCGTGGAGGTCGAATGAGCTCCCACTGCTACTGCTTTGCCACCTTCTGTGGAGCTACTGCTACCACCGTTGTCCGAAGAGTCCTCTGTTGAGATTCAACAAGAAGATTCAACACCGACGCCTAGTGCATTAAGCACCTAGTTGCATTCAGCACCCATACGAGGGTGGGACCCACAGTGATATTTTTTGGTGCATGTCTATTTTGGCTATCCCTTAATTAAGATGGACAGTAAACTATAATCTATTCTCAATGTGGACTTGAATGAGTTAATTGAAAGTGATAAATTTAGTTAGCTAGTGGATTTCAAGTTAGAGGTTGTTGGTGAGGCATGTAGAGTAATTCTAGTTGTAACAGAGTTCGAAGTGCAGTGATGCATGAGTTTGTGCAAGTTGTAAATCAGTTTAACTCAGTTAAGTGAGTTAAACTCAATTGTGCTAGTTGTAAATGAAGATACACCAGTGAGAGATGCAATGAATTAAATATTAATTAATTCACAATCAGTGATCTCACATGCAACTAAGGATTTACTATTATTAGTTGCATGCATGTCAGATCTAGTGGAGGCCTAGTTGAGTTCTAGCTGAAACGGAAGATGGCTATCAGTTGTAGGATTATTGGCATGCACACATACAGGAATAAACCCATTGGAGTGCCCATGATACTTGTGCACTCAAGGCAGGAAAAAATTCCTATCTTTTAGGGATATTTACCATCAGGGATTGCACAAGAAAGGCAGGCTATCTGGAGGCTGAGAATTGGCTATGTGTTGGTCAGTGTTACATATGACAGTGTGAGACAATTAGCTGAGTACTTGAGGGCTCTTGTGTGAAGAGTTTTGTATGTAATTTTTTGATGATCCATGATTAATATACAATAGAATATAGTGGGGTTTTTAGCTGTAAGCTTTCCCCAGGAAATTATCTGTGTTATGTGTGATTGATCTTTCTTCATGTTCATGTCATTAGCGATTGTGTTTTTAATTCTGCAAAATATTTTTAGAAGCGATTCATTATTTAACTTTAGTACATTGTTAGATCAGGTGAATCCCAGATATACATGCATGTTGTATAATTTATACATGGTATCAGAGATGTGTTATAAATTTTCTACATGGTATCAAAGCACAGGAAATTACATAAGTGAAGCAGGAGCTGAGTGTGTAACTGGATGGAATTTGAATTTGCAGAAAGACTTTCTTGGTGCTATAGCTGATTCAAGATCGAAATGGATTTCTATGGCTTGAGGTTTGAGTATGAGCTCGAGGGCAGCTCAAACTACATTTCTTGGAAGGACAGGATGGAGGTAGTACTTGAAGACAATCAGTTGAAGGAATTCATTGACAAATATGTTCCTAAACCCGATGCTGCAGATGCTGTAAACCTTGATGCATGAAAAAAGAAAATGGGAAAAGTGAGGAGGATCCTGTTGGAGGGAGTACAAGATCACATTGTCTCTAGCCTTCATGGGAAAGCCACACGATATGAAATGTGGAAGTCTCTGACGAATCTATTCCAAAGTAGCAACAACCATAGGAAATTGGCGCTCATAGATAAACTCAGGAAGATCAAGATGGAAAAGGGTGACACCATTCCAAAATATCTAACAAAGTTTGTCCAATGTCAGGATGAACTGGGGAGCATTGGAATAAAAACTGTTCGTGAGCTTGGATCTCCTAGGAATTTCCAAGAGTTGGCATAGTTATCAAGAATCTGTGAATGGAAGGGAAAAATTTCCAGATTGGGAACGACTGTGGTTCGATTTGGTGTAGGAGGAGTTCAGACGGAACACTAGAGATAGATCTTCATCTAATAATGAGGATGAAGAGGATTATGCTTTGGCTGCCAAGGCAAGGAAAGGGAAGGGGAATAAATTCCATTAAAAATCTGAGTCCAAGATTGGCAAGAAGTAGGACATGTCCAAGGTGAAGTGATTTCACTATCACGAGCATGGTCATTTTGCTACTAACTATCCACAAAAGAAGAAGAACAAGAAGGTTGGAGGATCTGCAACTGGTGAGGCCCTTAGCTCACAATTTGAGCTTGACTTCTCATTGATCGCATGCATGGTGTCCAGTGTAGTGGGATCTATCTGGTATTTGGATAGTAGCGCTTCCTTTCACATGACGGGAGATAGGGAACTTTTCAGTGACTTGGAGGAGAAAGATCTCTAGATGCATATTGAAATGGGTGATGACAAATGGTACAATTCTATCGGGATTGGTAACATTACCTTTCAAAGGGATTCAGGTAAACCATTTCAAATAAAATATGTGATGCATGTACAAGGTCTGAAAAAAAATTTGGTCTTAATCGCAATGTTGGAGGATAGAGGCTATGATGTTGGTTTTAGTGATGGAAAATCTTTCCTGCAACATAAAACAATGGGTCAAGCAAAGAGGATAGGGATTTGAGTTAAGAATCTCTACAAACTTAAGGTAGATGGCTGCGTAGCAATGATGGGCAAGGTAGATCAAGTGGTGAGCCAGGATGAGGGAGAATTATGGCACAGGCGATTGGGCCATATTCACTGTGGAGCATTGAAAGTCATGCAACATATTTCTACTGGTCTTCCCAGGGGTACACTTGCGTAATAAGATACATGCAAGGGATTTAATATGTGAAAATATGTAAAGGAAACCTTTTATGAGAAGGAAAAATGAGCTTCAGGGATCCTTGAGAGAGTTCACACAAACTTGTGTGGTATTTTCTCTATTGCTTCAACAAAAAAACATAAGTACTATGTAATATTTGTTGATGACTTTTCTTGTAAGTGTTGGATCTTCTTCATGCAGAAGAAATATCAAACAGTCTCTAATTTCTGTGAGTTTAAGGCACTAGTGGAGAAAGAGTCGGGGAAGAAAGTGAAGGCTCTTAGGAGCGATAATGGTGGAGAATACATCTCTAACAAATTCAATAACTTCTATAGCAAAGAAGTAATTCGAAGAGAACTCATAGTGCCTCATAACCCACAGTAGAATGGGGTCTCGGAGAGGAAGAATAGAACTATTGTGGGTGCATCACGAGCGATGTTGCACGATCAAGGCCTACCGATGCATCCGTGGGAGGAAGCATGCAATACATCGGTACATGTGCAAAACCATTGTCCTCATAGAGTACTTGGCATGAGTACACCTGAAGAGGCTTTCACTGGTAAGAAACCTGATGTTTCACACTTTAATATTTTTTTCTCATCTGTTTATGTGCATGTGACCAAGGATGCCAGGAAGAATCTAGAACCAACAACTGAGGTTGAGATTTTTGTGGGGTACACTGAAACACCCCAAAATTATCATGTGTATTTTCCAAACAACAGAATGACTGTTGTGTGACGAGATATAAAATTTGATGAGGAGAAAGCCATGCGGTTATCCCTTGAGGGGGAGTTGGACTTGCATGTAGAGGAGGAAATGATGGTTCCAAAATATGAGTCTCAAGATGTGGATCGGCCACATGAGGAGGTTCATGTAGTGGAAGAAAACACTCATGCTAAGCCATCCATCAGAAATGGCGAAAGGCGCACCACAGAAGCTGATAGGCTGAGACTTGATGCTGCATAGAAAGTAGGAGCCCCTACTTCACAGTGCGGGCAAAGACAATCTCTTGACCGATTTACTAGATACATGGCTCTTATGAGAAAATGTATTGTTACTGAACCATCTTCCTTTTAGGAACTAGTGCAGTAGCCTACTTGGGTTGATGTAATGGTGGAGGTATGACTCCATTATCAAGAAAAGTGCATGGGAGATAGTCCCAAGACCAGCTGACAAATCAGTGGTTGGATCGAGATGGATCTACAAGGTAAAGAAACCTGCTGATGGGAGTGTGAAGAAATACAAGGCTATATTTGTGGCCCAGGGATTCTCACAGATCGAGGGGATAGATTATGATGAGACTTTTGCATCTGTTGCAATGTACTCTTCCATAAGATCCATCCTTGCACTCTGAGTGCAGATGGGCTGGCACATTCATCAGATGGATTTGAAAATTGTGTTTCTCAATGGGATCATTGAGGAAGATGTTTACATAGAGTAACCTGAAGGTTTTGAGATCTTCAACAGTGAGTCTCATGTGTGCAGACTCAAAAGAGAATTGTATGGGCTGAAGCAAGCACCCCGTGCTTGGTACACTTGGACAGGAAACTATTTCACCGGATCGGGCTTCACCAAAAGTGAAGAAGATGCAAACTTGTACCAGATTGTGGTTGAGGGTAAGCTATTGATCATTTTTCTTTATGTTGATGATCTAATTTTGACTGGTGATGAGCAGCTGATACACTAATGCAAGGAGGATCTTTCAAGGGAGTTAGAAATGAAGGACATGGGACTCCTTCATTATTTCCTTGGATTGGAAATGTGGCAGCGGGATGGTGAAATTTTCTTGTCTCAAGGCAAGTATGCAAAGGAGATAGTAGGTAAGTTTAATATGGAGAGCTATAAACCCATGGATACTCCTCTTCCAGGAAATTGGGGGAAATAGGATGCTACTTCTGGAGAGGTAGTGGATGCTACTATCTATCGACAATTAGTGGGTTCACTAATGTATCTAGTGAAGACAAGACCAGACATTTGATACACAGTTAACTAGTTGAGTCAAGCTATGGTTAAGCCTACCAAGCTATTCTTAAGATACCTGAGGGGCACATCAGAATATGGTCTATGGTACAAACGAACGGATGGAGTGAGGTTGCATTGCTTCACGAATGCATATTGGGCTGGAAGTCCATCGAACAGAAAGAGCACATTAGGGGGGATCTTTAGCATTGGATCGACAATAGTTTCCTGGTACAGCAGGAAGCAACGATCCGTGGAACTCAGTTCAGCAGAAGCAGAAAACACGGCAGCAAGTCAAGTTTCATGTGAGGCTATCTAGATGAGAAAGATCTTGTTTGGTTTGTTTGGTTCCCGGATGGATCTGACAGTAATTCATTGTGATAATCAGAGTTGCATTAAACTCTCGATTAATCCTGTGATTCATGATAGATCCAAGCATATAGATATCTGGTACCATCATCTCTAATATAGTGTGTAGAGAAGGATCATGTTGCTACAGTACATTCCCATGAAAGATCAGGATGCAAATATTCTGACGAAGGCACTAACCAAGAAAAAATTTGAATACCATAGAGATAGGATTGGGGTGAAGGATAATCCCTTGCTTGTTGAGAGGGAGTGTTGAGATTCAACAAGAATATTTAGCACCCACACATAGTGCATTAAGCACCTTGTTGCATTCAACACCTGGTTGCATTAAGCACCCAGACTAGGGTGGGGCCCATAGTGCTATTTTTTGGGTTCATGTCTATTTTGGTTATCCCTTAATTAAGATGGACATTAAAGTGTAATCTATTCTAAATGCAGACTTGAATGAGTTAAATGAGAGTGATAAATTCAGTTAGCTAGTGGATTTCAAGTTAGAGGTTCTTGGTGATGCATGCAGAGTAATTCTAGTTGTAACAAAGTTCGAAGTGCAGTGGTGCATGAGTTGGTGCAAGTTGTAAATCAGTTTAACTTAGTTAAGTGAGTTAAACTCAGTTGTGCTAGTTGTAACTGTAGGTACACTAGTGAAAGATTCAGTGAATTAAATATTAATTAATTCATAATCAATGATCTCACATGAAACTGAGGATTTTCTATTATTATTTGCATGCATGTCATATCTGGTGGAGACCTAGTTGAGTTATAGGTGAAAGGGAACTTGACTATCAGTTGTGGGATTATTGGCTTGCAAACATGTAGGAAAACACCCATTGGAGTGCCCATGATACTTGCGTAGTCAAGGAAGGCAAGAATTCCTATATTTTAGGGATCTTTACCATCAATGATTGCGCAAGCAAGGTATGATGTCTGGAGGCTGATAATTGGCTATGTGTTGGTCAGTTTTGCATATGACAGTGTGATACAATTAGCTATGTACTGGAGGGATCTTGTGAGAAGAGTTTTGTATGTAATTGTTTCAAGATTCATGCTTAATATACAATAGAATATAGTGGGGTTTTTAGCTATAATTTTTCCCTGAGAAATTATCTGTGTTGTGTGTGATTGATATTTCCTTATGTTCATGTGATTAGCGATTGTGTTTTTAATTCCAAAAAATATTTGTAGAAGCGATTCAGTATTTAACTTTATTACATTGTTCGATCAGGTGAATCCAAGATATACATGCATGTTTTATAATTTCTACATCCTCCGAAGGCTTGATCGGCAGAGCCACCATTTTCTAGGGTTTTTGAAGGTAAGACAAAGACAGAGTGGATTTACGCATCCTCTTCCTGGACCATGAACCAGAAGGGCTAGAATGAGCTTCAGGAAGGCACAGGGAGATGAGGCCTGAGAGATGTTGTGGGTCAAGGACCTTCGGCGTATCCACATCCAAGGAGAATTCCACAAAGCATTCCACTCTGGCATGAATTGGAGGATGGGAAAGTGAGTCTCGACCTCCACCTTAGCAGCAACACATGTGATGTTGGCGAGGCATTGAGGCTGCCAAAATCTAAGATTGCAAGCCAGGAAAATGAGTAGAGTGAGGAGCATGGGCTATGAAGCTGGAAGTAGCGTGGAGCAAGTGGGAATATTGAGACTGAGGGGCAGAGTGATGGTCGAAGGCACAATAGGCCTTAGCGGAGAGGAAAGCCAAATTAAAATTGAGGTGGATGGAGGATTGAGGAGGAGAGGAAGCTCCATTTCCCATATAAGGCGAGGGCACTCTGCAACAAGGACGGGTGGGAATGAAGTCGCAACAGATGGAGTGAATGGAATTTATGGCACTAGGAGGAATGAAGTTGTATTTATTGGCACCCATGCCCGGGCCATGTGCTGCCTCGTGGCAAGGACAATTGCCCAACTTTGAGGAGGCCATGTGGTAGGCTGAATGAAGGCTACTAGGCACCCGCATCCGGGGTTATATAGAAGTCTATTATTTTAGTTTCTGAAATTTCAATGTAAATTATTCTTTCCTTTGTTATTATTAGTAGAAAAAAGTTTCATATCTAGCCACTACTTTTGGTTACAATTTGTAGTGTCCTTTTCACTGGTTCAATGTTGTTTATAATTAATAATTTATCAATTCACTTATTATTGACCCTGAAGGGCTTGTTTCGTATTGGATATATGATACATATGTGTGTGTGTGTGTTTGATGGGTTTTGATTTCGGGACCTTTTATAACCTTCCCAAATTAATTAATAGGATTCATGACTGTTCTAGGCTAACAGACCACTGTTCGTTTTAGGCCTAGAACTAACCTAATCTATTATCACTATATAACCACTAATTTGTTAACATAATTTTAATTTCAAAAGAGAAAACATTATAAAACAAAACAACGTATAACACATCTAGGAAAAAAAATTAAATATTTCAAAATGAGGTTTCACTTATATGTTTTGAGAAACCAGGCCTACCACAAAAATCACAGGGGGAAATAATGATGCAACCAACCAATGAGAATCAATATACACTATTAAAACTCCCCTTGAGCCATTTTAATATCCATAATAGTCTCATGATAGTGACCACATTAGGTCCAACCCTAGACCCTCTATAACCGACCAAGTCCAACTCCATGGTTTAAACTAAGCACACAGGCTTCAGCCTAGAATTCCACTGGCCAACTAGCTCAAGAATTCCTTTCTTTGGTAGCATCCTGGCTCCCTAAAAAGTGTCCTGTCTATGGGTAGCAAGATTAGAGCTTCTTTCTCCTCACCTGAGCATCCTCTAACTAGGCTCCAAGTTATATAGTTTACCTCAAGTTTTTCCCTCTCACCCTCTTGCCCCCTTGTTCCCTAACTGAGATGATTTATATCTAGGGAGATTAATCTAGTAAGGAAACCACCTCCAGCCATAATTGTCTTTTAATTATCTAGAATGTGAAAATTTCTTTCAACATCTTTTCCCACTATAATTTTCATGGATGACCATAACAATATGTATTAATGAAATTTAGGAAGATAAACATTTATGTTTATCATGTATTCATACCAAGCCTTCAACATGGCCCACAGTCTACCAAGTAACTTTAGTAAAAGTAAATTAGAATATTTACAATTCACTGAAGGGTATTACATATTCCCCCATCAGCAAAAATAGTGTCCTTGATGTTTGTTCCTAGCCTTTATAATAGATTTGGATATTCCTTGTGCATAAAATTCTCACCATCCCAGGTAGCCTCTTCCAGCTGAAGTGCTTGCACTTCACTTTATCTTGGGTGATTACTTGCTTCTATAGGATAGTTTCTCTCTAATGTAGTATGCATAGAACCTCATCCAGGAATTCTCCACCCACTTTTACCTACATCCATAATCTTTATGAAATCTATTAGCTTCTATCAATTTCCACTTAAGGGGACATATATATAGTTATTTCAAATTTCATTACAACCATTATCAATTGTTATTTATGTACCCAACAAGGTTCATAAACTTGCATCATATCCCAACAAGAGTTAGCAACCTACACCCAATAATATTTTAGCAACATCATTGTAAATCATCAACAATAGTAGCAAATTCATTGTACTTACCCAATGGCTATGCTAAATGACAAGGACCCCATTGCATGGTTTCTTTGTAAATTTTAGACCATGGAAGTACCAATTCCATTTGTGCTATTTACATAGAAATAATAATATTTCAAAAACAATTTATTTTTCTTTCCTTCTATGATAAATCATACCTAGCATCTTGTCATATTTTGTGGCATAGCTATACTTTTATCTTGATTTCAAATATAACATATGCATTAGTCATGCATGAGTAGAGTTTAAGGATAACCTCCTTTTTTTCCGTGTTTAAGCCAACTATATTGTTATCTACTTTGTCCAAGTGGACGTAGCTATTTCAATCGTGACTTCTTTGCTATTTCCTTTAGCATAAAAATAGAAGTCAACATTCCCTTGGTTTTGGTCCTTGATCATCCTATATTTCAGGTTTTTGATGAAGGTTATACGCAATTTAGCTTCCGTGTACAACCATGGAAATTCTTCCATTTTTTGCTTGAATGTGTATCAATTGTATCACATTCAATATATTAATATCATATGGTTCTCATCAATTTAGGACATCTTCTCAAGATTTATAATTTTCAACAAAACAATATCTCATCTAGAAAATGCTAGATTTATATATTATTTTCATAGTTATGGATGCACCTCTCAGCATTAACTTTTTCTTCCACCCCATGTTGTTTCAAGCCATAGAAATTTGCAATTTTGTTGGGTTTCTCTTGGGAATATAATCAACCATCCACTTATTTTGTTGTGGTATCAATTCAATTCAATCTTTAGCTAACCATCTTTTTTTTCTTAATTACCTAACTATTTGGACCATGTTGATTCTAGTTGAACTTACTCTTCGTTTTATGGGAAATACTATGAAATAAATAAGATTTTGTGATTTCCGATAAGTTTTATATTACCAAGATGTATTTTATACAGAGTGGTTGATCATTTCATCCTTCAAATCAAAGCCAATCAAAGATTTTTGTCCTCTCTTAGGATATGCTGCATTTTTTTTAAGAATTACATCTTTTCATTCTTAACTTTAATCTTGATTAACTTCACATATACTCATGATTGTGTAAAGCTATCATCATAGGAATATTTCCTCATTATTTACATATACTTTGTGCTTCTCTATCTACGACACAACCAACATAATATTATCATCCTCACTTTTAATTAAGGAGTCTCAAAAAATTTCTTTTATTTCGTCATCTCCATAAATTATTATGTTAATTCTATCCTGGATTACCAACTTTTGTGGTTTTTATTAGGGTTCTAAGCTGGGATTCTTTCTGTATCACACAATTATAAGTTTTCCCACACACTCCTTTTTCCTTGAAAATGCTGCAAGTTAGGCTTACGCCATAATTCTTTAAGTTTAATTTGATACGTGGAACTAAAATTTCAGATTACAGGTAAGTCAGTTACTGACATTCGTTAACCAAGGAGATCATAAATGGTTTCTTTAAAATTTTCAGGATTTTATTTTAATCCCTTTTCTAGGGGAAGCTTATGATTAAGTCTCCCATTGTCTTCTCAATCCTGAAGACCGAACCTATTCACAATATCATGATAGTATACTCACATTCGTAAGTTACCACATTTAGCATGCTCAGTGTTGCTATATTTTTTTTAATTTGATTACTTAGATTCCCAACCGATTGCATTCATAGCGAAGGTTATCTATGGTGCACTAGAGCTTTTGACCATATCCTACACATAAAAGTAAGAATTATTGTATTCCATAATTATTGGGCATACCATATATCCATCATTGATTGTTGCATACATGCTTCTATATAAAAAAAATTATAAGACATGTTCAAGTTTCATTTTTTTTAGCTTCACGTTTCCTGCCTAGTTTAACTTTTGACAAAAGAAAGTCATTATCAGGTTATATAAGTTCATACATGAATTCACTATTCCAAGAATTACTGGTATTTAATCTTGCATACAATATCATTTACTATTTTTTCTAATTACTTATCTACATAACCTTCTTTCACAATTGCTGCTAGAATTTCTATTTGTAGCGTTACTTTACTAGTAGTTTATTCAATCGTAGATCAACTATGTACTTCCATTTTTTTCTTGTTCTTATTTCACTAATGGCCACTACCACTATGCACAAGTTTGGAGTATTTAGGGAACAACCTCTCTTAGGTAGATTGTTTTTTTTTTCTTTTACTCTCTTGAATCTATACTTATGTTGGTGCAAGTGTAATAACTTAGAGTGATTCCATTCTGTGTTACTAATAATGTCTAGTTATACTTACTTCCATAGGGGAACTAATTATTTTCCCTACTTCTTTCATGAGATTAACCCTCGGTGTGGGTTACTCTGTACTCCTACAACTAACATTTTCTTTTCATCCAAATTATTTGGATACAATGATTGCTTTATACAACCAATGAAAACAATGTCCCTCCCTTCCTCGTACCACAAAACCTCATGTATTCCACATAAATTGGTGCTTGGGTCTTTGCTTAATTAAACCTTACAATTATGTAAGTTTCCAACTTGGACACAAACCCCTTTTGAGTTTTAATTATTATTTTCCTATAGGACAGAATTTTGATCTGTTATGCTAATACTATCGTCACTATTACATTCAAGGCCAAAAAAATGATTTTCTAAGTATACAAATTATTATAAACTTGTACAAATGACAAATATGTTCAAGATAAAAGTGATAGCCATTCTAATGAAAAACCTTCATCATTGATTTGTACGTTAATATATGAAAAGACATAGCCTTACAATTATTAAAGAGTATACATTTTTTTCTTCATCACTCTTTTTCCTTTCCATGTTGTTTTTATTTTGTAATGGCCAACTATGGCTCTAATCGCCTTCTCTCATTAATAGATCTTAACTAGAAATAACAAATTTTGGATAAGTTCTATGTATGGAATGAGTAATCAACACTCAGGCTCTTGTTTGACCCGAAAAGGCCTAATTATCTGTAAATTTTTTGAGTTTTTTATTTTTTATTTTTTATGAACACCTAAAATTATCCGAGTCTCAATACGTGGTTTGGTCGTGGCTTACCAATTGTAATTAGAAAAGTATATATATATATATTTCAAATATTTCTTTTCTTTTTGGTCTTTGTATATAATAATTTCTTTTGAAGTTGTATCATTGATTTGGATCAGTTATACCATTTTAGTAGTCTCTTTCTACTTTAGTTCTCTAAATTTTCTTCAATTAGACTTATGTAGTTTTTCCTTATTAAAGTTTAATAATATAACCCCTCTCTTCGTAGCTATGAAAATAGTAATTTTCAAAATTCCTTGTATCCCTCTTTGTAAGGGTACATTATTTACCAACCTGATTAAGAATTAATCACTATTGGTTACTTCCAGTTTTAAATATTTTACTAATTCAACACTTATGTTGTAGGCGTGACACTCCAATTCCTATTTGCACCCAGGTATAATATCTTTCTCTAACAGTTCTATACGTGTTTTTTTTCTTATTATGTTCTTACCTCTTGATTCTGTGTAATATCAACAACAATTTGTTAAAAAATTTCAACTCTAGGTAGGCCCCTAAGCCTCAAATTTGAACCTATAGCTCTAATAGCAGTTGTAACATATCTTTAATATTTTTTAAATCTAATTTTGATTAACCTTACCTAGAAATATTAGTATGAGTGTTATATATATATATATTACCGAGCTCATATTACTAAGGCTATTCCTAAATATTTTTCTTGTGAAATAAATTGCAAGTTGACAATTCTCAATGTTTTGTTGTACTCACTTATACGCCCATTGTTCTCTTTCAGAATAGGAGTAAGCTATAATGCGACTTCTCGGAGATTCTGATGACCTGAAAAGTGCATTATTCTAGCATCGGGGAATGTGGGCCCCTCCGTCATTACCCTGTTGGTCAGTGTGACGTCCCAGCTCCGTTACTCCTTCGCTAGCCGTTTCCGTTACCCCGTCCATCAACCTAGTTAGCTGGAGGATGCATGCATGCATTAACAGCACTACCAACCCTGCCACACTTCCCAGCCCGCCGAGCTCACGAAATTGATTTTCAAACTGAACTAAACTGAACAGAAACCCAGAGAATAAACTGAACAGCAAAACAACAACCTGATCGTGATCAATGATTTTTGCCCAGCCTGAAACCATGTCATGGATCGCTGCCCAGGTAAGTAATGCGCTTTTATTTCCATTTGAGTTGTTTTCTCTGCATCGTCATTTCGAATATCTGAACACACTTTGAACCAGACACACTCTGTTCGAATCTCTTTATGGTTTAAAGTTCCAACAACAAGGGTGAAAAATATACTGGAATTTAAAACTATCATTTTCGGTCAAAGTCTTCACCTCCAATTATCCTTTGTTGTGTTGTTGCTTTGCATATTTTGCATAACACCTATCAAATGAGGTCCTACATACCCAACGCTAAAACATCCCTTCATGCCCAGCATTCCCCTTCACTATGAACTGTAACTTTCGAATATGTGAATCTGAGACACTGTCAACCATCGGACCTTTAAACCTTTCAATTTCTCTTGCCTTTTCCTTTCGACTTCTACATGATTCAGAGGCTCTTCTCTACCACTGGAAGGTGTCCCTATTTTCAAGACCATATTTTTCCAGGTTTCCTAGTTTTCGCCACCTTTCAACAGTGCCCTGATGCATTATGCCTCTTCGAATGAGGCTCCCACACAAGAATACTCTGTTTTACCAGAAATTAGAAATACAACAATAATTTCATAATTGTTTTGGAAATGAAGAGTCAACTTAAAAATTGCATTGCAACATGGCCCAACAGGTCCATAAGAGTTTAATGGATAAAAAAGTTAATTAAGAAGCCTGTAGGTCAAATTATCTGAAATGGGTAGCTCATTAGACTTAGAAACAAAGCAACAATTTCAAAAAAAAAAACAACACAATCTATTTTTTTTTTAATTTTAAATTAAGTAGTCAAATCACTATTTAGAAAAAACTCCTCATCCTTGAATTGGAAAATCTCATATATCAATCTCTCTTGGTCTTGTTGTTAGGTAAATTGAATCGAGGTTAGAGTCAAGGTTGACCAGCTTAAACAATCAGGTAGCTTTGGGGTACATGGTATTGTGCACCCATGTTTTTCGGCTCATGGTATCGCATGTAATGGAGCCTATAAAAGGTTGGGAAGACTTCATCGTAAGGAAGGCCTGGAGGTGAGTGATGAAGGCTCACTTGGCCGGATTGGCCAGGGTTTTGGCCAAGGCTAATGAAATTTCATTGGTTGGGTTTTGCCCCAGATTTGGGGTTTTCCCGGATAAACATTTGTGTTTATGTTTATGATTTATTCCTGGTTATGTTTAATTATTCCTCTCGGTAATTATTTATATTCTCACGTAAATTATTTATTCATTTGGTATCAGAGAAAAAATGGCTTCAGAGGGACGTTTCTGTTGCCAAGGGGTTATGGCTTAATGAACATAGATGGGGAGAATCATATGGATAAAAAAAACTTGTGTTAGGTTACATACAAGAGAAAAACTAAGGTTGAAGGTGGTTGTTGATGAGGGCTACATTGAATCCAGGATAACTGTGAGTACTAAGCGAGCTCTCAAGCAAGCTAGGAGGAGAGTGTCGATACAATGTTGTAGCACACGGGACCACTTGGAAGATCCATGCACCATATTGAAACTCCATGGAGGCAATGGTGAAACAGCACAGTGTCACAGGGCTCCACAAAGGGCTGACTCGATGGAGGTTACTAACTGCGTAGAGTATCTATACATTGAACTTGTTGTGTGAATGGGGTGGCAGAACCTTGGATGAATGGATGTGTGAAGGACACAAATTCCATGTGAGAGGGAAAACGTTTTTCACACTAGAAAACAACTCAACCTCAGAGAATGAGCAGGATTGCGTAAGGTTGAGGGTTGTGTCACCGATTCCAGATATGTCACAATGTCGAGAGGCTTGACATCAACATTGTCATCAGGAGTAGAGAATTCGAGAAAGAATTGCAAAGCACAAAATCGTTGATCTGGTTAGTGAAGGTATACGAAGGAGACGTGCGTGCATGAGGAGGGAATTATCTGTTGAGCATGATGCCCGAGGATCAGGTTCTTGACGCTAGGTGTGGCATTGGAGGGCCAATGCGGGCCATCGAAACACACTCGAGCGACAATGCAGTGGGAGCACACCTGGAGTCACAACAAGAATGAGCAGTGTGAGCTGAGAGGAGAACGATGATTGTGGATCTATAATTAAGGCGAGGAAGTGATGGCAGGATGAAGAAGTGAGGTTTTTCACCTACATTGGTGCCATGAGGAGCGAAAAGAGAAGCCATGGATACAAAGGCAGCTATAGTTATAGCATAGTGAAAGCATCGTAGCAGGAATAGAAATGGGAGGTGAAAATATGCAAGGGTTCTCTCTAAGAGAACCAGGTGGCGAAGAATTGAGATAGAAGGAAGCCACGAAGGCCTATTGGGAGGTGAATGCTCTGATTTTGTATAGGAGCACGTTGGGGTTTCATTTCTTGGTGCTCAAATACGCCATGATCGTGGACTCAAAGATCGCGGCGAGCTAAGAGAATGGGGGGATGTTTGGAGGGACAGGCTCTCTCCTTTTTGGTAACACTGCAAGCAAGCAACGCAACAGTGAGCAGCATTATGTTCAAGGAATGGGTTGCGTGTGAGGTGTGCTATGAATTGTTGTGCGATGCACAATCTGATCCAGATTGGTGCATCGACGGTGGGAGGACGCTTAGAGTTAAAGCTAAAGATGGATCAGATGTGCCAGTCCAGGCAGAAGAAAAACTGGCTAAAAATGAGCAGCATGGAAAATGGGCCATGAGAGGTCCATGAGAGATGAGAGAGGAAGTGTTAAAATAGCAACAACGAAAAACGAAAAAAAATAATTTCATTTATTTTTTTATTATAATGGATTTAATTTTTTCATGTAAATGGGCATACTGCTGTAAGACCTGGTATGACATGCATACCCTTGGGTAACCACTGGTAAAGTCTGGGTTAGACCTAGGTGATAGGGGGAATGTCAAGTTAACAATTACCCTGGGTAAAAAATTTGAAGGGGGAATGGCTAGAGTGAGCACGGTTATCTCACTTAAAATTTTTGGCTCGATTTAGTCAAGAAACCACAAGTCAAATTTAGGGGGGGAATGTTAGGTAAATTGACTTGAGGTTAGAGTCAAGGTTGACCAGGTTAAACAATCAGGTATTTTTGGGGCACATTGTATTGTGCACCCATGTTTTTCAGCACATGGTATTGCATGTAATGGAGCTTATAAAAGGCCAAGAAGACTTCATCATAAGGAAGGCCTGGAGGTGAGTGGTGAAGGCTCACTTGGCCGGATTGGCCAGGGTTTTGGCCAAGGTTAATGAAATTTCATTGGTTGGGTTTTGCCCCAGATTTGGGGTTTTCCAAATTAAACATATATGTTTATGTTTATGATTTGTTGCTGGTTATGTTTAATTATTCCTCTCATTAATTATTTATATTCTCCCGTAAATTATTTCTTCACTTGTGGAATTGACTGTTGTGCAATTGTTGTGCATACGAAGCGAAAATCCCCAAATTCGCATACTAAGGGAAAATAACTAATATGCATACTAAGGGAAACTGATGTGTGTACTAAGGGAAAATCCCCAAATTTGAATTGCAATAAGGTTGATGCCCACTTACAACTGTAGCATGCTACAGAAAACAAGAAACATGGGAGAAAATTCAGAGAAACAGAAAATCAAGGAACTGACAAGAACATGACCACAATTAAAATGTCCTTAAAGTCTAGAGCTTTGTCAAGAGGATGCAAGAATGTTAAATTTTTATGTGAGAACCATGGGAAACCTTGAGGGTCGTCATAGCTACCACCAAAATAAATTTCCAAGGTTGAATCTTGATATTCCAATGAAGCTTCCATCCTACATAATCTAAGGTAGTTGTGCTTGATATTCCACTCAAAGTCCCAGTGCTTCTATTTTTTCTTTAGATTCCAATTTGACCAACCAGATGAAGCCTTTTCATAAAATTGTAATTGGGCATCACAAAACTATTGATATTCCGACTTTGAAGCTCCTTGCACCTTCCACTCTTTTTTCCATTCAATTGGGACATAGTGTCAAAGCTAACTCAATCAAGAATAGAAAACAAACCACAAAATTTATTAAGATCATCGCATAGCATACAAGGGATATTATCTTGGTCAGTCTTGTTATCAAAGTAATCATAAAAAATATTATAGTAGTGAACATCGACAACGATATTTGATTTGAAAATGCATCATTTATTTGATACAACTCATGTAGATCAACATTTCCAATCCTCTGGCACATGATAACATATGTTGTGCGAGAGTGATTCCGCACAGTTTGATATCCATTTGAATAATAGGTAGACAAAACATCCAGAGGAACAGTTGTTGCTAGAGGTTGCTAGAGGAATCCAAAATAGTCTACAATGCTTTTAGTATACAATGATTAGAAATAAGCATTACAAGTTATCAATGTAGAATTGTCTACTTTCTTGATGATAATGAGTAGGCAATTGGAAGTACTCTCCAATCCAAAAAACCATTTCCTCGAATTAATGTCCATTTTCAAAGAACTAGACTAGTGCTAGTTAAGATTTAAAGTTGCAAAAATATTTTCTTGAAGGGAATTTGGAACATATTGACCACTTCCTTTGCCTCCAAGAATCAACATACAATAAGGAAAATCCTTTTCTATTTTTTGCATTTTAGGCCTGTTGTATAAGGGATTTAAAATGGATGATAAAAAAATGTAAAAATTGTAATTTTTAATTTAGGAAACTAAAATTATTTTCAAATGATGACCTATTTGTGAGGGATCAAACAAGGCATTAGATTGTACTTTTCAATAGAATAAACACCCATTTTTTCCAGCTAAAGTAGCATAGACAAACGCCAAACATTCCTCGAAACCTACCTTCAAATATTGTTCTAGGGTGACTTTAAAGACTTAGAATATGTTCTTGAAATATTCTTCAGAATTAGCTTCAAATTTACTCCATGGGATACAAGAGAGGCAGCTACAATCGAGTAAAAAAACACAAATCATAAAATTTAGAAAATATCATTTCTTAATTCATTTTAAAGTATATGGTGATTTTTTTAGAAAATAGAATTTCTTAACTCATATATAAAAATAATTCAATTCCCAATATACCATTTTAGGGTGTTGACATGTACAAGCAACTCAAGGCCAATCCAATGAATATTAAATTGTATCTTTTTTGTTACTCACTTTTACTTGTGATTGGTCCATGAAAACCACAAAAGATTTGAACGTTGCGTCTTAACATTTGACTATTCATAGATAACACCAATTAAAGTTTAAATTCCCTATTACTTAATTTTCCATTTGATTTTTCCATTAAAAGGTTTGAACCCTGCACCTTAGCAAGCTTTGACAATTAATAACATGAGCTTTAACAATACACATGTATATTTCCCCAATAAAAATGGAGTTGCGATAATTTACCAAAATGTAAGGAAATCAGTTTCCTTCTGATGTTTTAAAACAAGATGAGGAAATATAGGTATACATAAGGAAATGAGCTTAGCATAGAACCTATATGGCAAACTAGACTATAATTAGCACTGCTGATCCATGGGGCACAGGGAAACCATTTTGGCTAAGGAGACTAGATTACATAGTCTAACCACTCTGAGATAAAGGAGGTATGATCCATGGCTAAAATAGATAAAATAATATAATGTGAATTAATACATGCATCAGAATACTGAATACATCAAGTAGGTGTCCCATCAAATGCACCTTGACTAAACTAGTAAATAGAGGGATGGTGGTTTTGTCTCTGTGCTTCAAGTGAAGCCACAATATTGGGATGATGTACCCCTGCAAACATTCAAACACTAAATTAACAACATCAACAACAACTAGTGCACACATTTAAGACCAAACACAACAACAAACCTGGAAAATCACTAATTTCGGTGTTGTCAATGAGGCAATCATGTTCAAATGGAGGGCGATCCATTAAAGAAGTCATTATATCTATGAGATAACAATGCAATTTTTGTCAAAGAAAATAATATCATGTGAATTAATACATACATCAGAATATAGACTACATCAATTAGTTATCCCATCAAACACACCTTAACTGAATTGATAAATAAAGGGATGATGCTTTTGGCTACGTGCTTCAAGTGAAGGCACAATATTGGGATAGTTCACCCCTGCAAAGATTCAAATACTACTTTAAAAACATCAACAACAACCAGTGCACACAGTTTAGAGAAAACACATAGGAACAAACCTGACAAATCACCAATTTGAGTGATGTCAATGAGCTAATCATGTTTGGATGGAGGGCGATCCATTGAAGAAGTTGTTGTATATGTAAGATAAAAATGCAATTTCCATCAAAGCAAATAATATCATGTGAATAAATACAAGCATAAAAATAAAAACTACATCAATTAGGTGTCCCATCAAACACACCTTGACTAGACTGATAAATAGAGAGATGATGCTTCTATCTACGTGCTTCAAGTGAAGGCACAATATTGGGATGGTGCACCCCTCCAAACATTCGAACACTACATCAAAAACATCAAAAACAACTAGTGCACACAGTTAAGAGCAAAGACATAGCAACAAACCTGGAAAATCACCCATTTGGGTGTTATCAATGAGGCAATAATGTTCATACGAAGGGAAATCCATTGAATAAGTTGTTTTATATGTAAGATAACAATGAAATTTCCATCAGAGCAAATAATATCATGTGAATTACTACAGGCATCATAATACAAACTACATCAATTAGGTTTGCCATCAAACACACCTTGACTGGACTGATAAATAGAGGGATGGTGCTTCTGTCTACGTGCTTCAAGTGAAAGCAAAATATTGGGATGGTGCACCCCTGCTAACATTCAAACACTACATTAACAACATCAACAACAATGAGTGCACACAATTAAGTGCAAACACATAGCAACATACCTTGAAATCCACCAATTTGGGTGTTGTCAATGAGAAAATCATGTTCGGATGGAGGTTGATCCATTAAAGAAGTTATTGTATCTATAATATAACAATGCAATTTCCATTAGAGAAAATAATATCATGTGAATTAATACAGACATTAGAATTGTAATGTTCCCAATTAGCCACTACTAATTGGAATATTATAACTGCTCCAATTTTGAAATAAGAAGTAGGAAACACAATAAAAAATATCCCAGTGTGAAAAGGGATTGAAGTAGGAGGAAAAAATAAAGCCTCTTTGGTGTGAAAGAGGGGCAAAGAAATGATCTAGCTACAATTGACCAAGTCAATAACGGAGGGAAAACTACTAGGGCACTGCAGTTTTGAAGGAGGAAACTTCTCAAGGAAGTCACATCACCAATGAGTGGGGCCCGGGAGGGGAAAGCTCACCAAGGATAAGAAGGAGGAGATAGCAACAAAGGATTCATTCATTCATCTTGTTTCAGACTTATGACTATTTGCAAGCTTCAGCTGTTTAGCCAGAGTTGCAGCACTGTTTAGTGCAAAAGTATTCTCATGCGGGAATTCTATCTTCATCATTGGTATAGTTGATTAGGAGATCTAAGGAGGAGGTCCAGAGTTCAATTCTCATAATTTATCTTGAGGGGAACCATTCTCCAACCTAGACAGTGCAGTCACTCCCAGTGATTGCATTATTTCTGCAGTAGTTGCAGTAGCTGGGGTTGCATCTTTCCATTGGTGCGTGTTTCAGAGGAGGAATCTATTTCACTTCGGGAGATCTATTGAGGAAGGCCTTGGACCAATTATTGTATTTATTGTTAATTTCAGATCATATTTGGTCTTTCTTAATATAGAATTGTTGGGTACAACGTTATTTTCTGCAGAGTTGCATTTTATGTTGCTATTTTGCCGGAAACCCTTACCGGGGTATTCTGAGGTGCTTGTAAAAGAGGTATAACCTCTCATTTCTGATTACATGCTTAATGAAAGCTCTAGATATGTATTAAAATATATTTTTCTATAGATTCCATAATAAAAATAACGTTGTTGCAGTATCCGACATTTCTATTTTATGAAGCAGTGGGATTGGGGTGCTTTAATGCATATATGAGTTGGGGAGATCTGTTTATAGTAGTTAGAATGATTCATTTTTTATTCCCTCTTATATTTAAGCTACATACAACATATATTAGAGGATCCAAGTCTTGGTCTTATTTTTTATTGCATGATTTTCCTTATACAACGTCCTCACTGAAGAAATTTCTAAAATTCCTAAAAAGGAACATTACAGTGGTATCATAGCTCTACTCTTGGCTCAGCTTGTGGGGCAGAGATTTAAATTCAGCATGAAGAAGGAATACATCTCCAATCTAGTACTTCAAACCCTGCAAAACATTGCAAGGGATCTCAAGGAAATGAGATATGAAGAGGACTCTTTAGGGCCTTGCCATGAGGAAAGCACCAACACTGCAAATGGCATGGGGCATTCAGCTGCATCACAATGCTCCACCATGCCTTAATTTCTAACTGGAGGAGATAAGGAGGGAACTCTAGGAGAATATTTTGAAGAGTATGAACTCCAGTCTCAAAGATTCAAGGAGCACTTGAGCTTTCAGGAGTTTTGTCGGATGAAGGATGGGAGGAGGATTAATTCTCATCCAAAGGAGGAGAACTTGATGCAGGGATCAGACCTACAACGTAGTATGGTAGGGTTATTATTGCCCGCATTTGATGGGACACCTAAGTGCATAGAAAAGGCTTGGGTGGAGAAGCTGGACACATACTTCCAGCTCAACAAGGTTTCTATGATATAAGCCATCAAGATAGTTGTGTTGCACCTAGAAGGGGAAGCTCAAGATTGGTGGTTTCATGGACTAATCACACTTGGGCATCATCATATCACTTCATACTCAGCTTTCACCAAGAAGCTAGTGGAGAGGTTTGATCCAAGGGATCCGAAAGCTCACTTTGCCAAGATAACCAAGCTCAGGCAGGAGGGAGATCTTGAGGATTACATTGCTGAGTATTTGCAGCTTTCAGTAATGGTATCCAACCTCACTATGATCAGGAAGGTATGCATGTTTTTGAATGGGATGGCTGAACCACTACAAGGGTTGGTCAAATCTGCTAAACCAACCACACTCCTTGAAGCTGTGGAGAAAGCTAGAGATCTACAACACATCTTGCCCAGGGCAAGAACCTTTTTGCAGCAAGAGACTCACTTAAGACCAAGGGAGACAATCCATGTTCAGGATTTTGAGGGAGAATTTGTAACAGGAGGTACACATCATGTGAAGACCTTATCCAAGAAGGATGCCAACGTTGTACAATCCACGAAAGACTTTGCTCCAAGAGGGGGAGATGTTGTAATGTTAAGAGGAGTCCCAAAGTATCTAACCTTGAGGGTGAGAGGCACTATCATGGGGCAAAGAGTTTTTGTATTGATAGATATTGGAGCCACTCATAATTTTATTGATGCACAATTGGTGCAAAGGAGAGGAATTCCCATGGAGGAGTTTGAGGGATTTTCAGTTTTGGTCCCAGGAGCTATGACCCTATAATGTGCCAAGTATGTTCCGACACTAACCATTACTATGGTTACCTATACATTGATAGAACAATTCTTTGTGGTAGATATTCCAGACACCAATGTCATATTAGTAGTCCAGTGGTTAATCACTCTAGCGAGAGTTACCACTAACTGTAGAACCTTGGAGATGGAATGGACAAGAAGGAAGGATGGCCAGCAAAAAAGAATCAAGGGTATAAACACATACCCCCCTCAGGTTGTTTCAGCACACAGGATGGAGGCAGATCTGCGTAGAGGGGATATTGAATGGGCAGTGGAGCTGCATATATCAGAGGTGAAGGGAAAGGATTCACCAGTGCATCCAGATGTTCAGTCTCTCTTGGACCAGTATTCTACAGTATTTGGAGATATCCCACCAGGGAGACCTCCTGACCGAGGGTTCGAACACACCATTTAGTTGGAACAAGGGGTACAAGCAGTAATCACCACTCCTTATAGGCATCCCAAGGCTTATAGGGATGAGATTGAGAGAGCTATCCAAGAGCTTCTAGCTCTAGGACACATCTGGCCTAGTACTAGTCCTTTTACTTCCTCGGTGGTTTTGGTAAAGAAGAAAGCTCGCACATTGAGGATGTGCATTGATTATAGGGCCTTGAATAAGAAGACTATGAAGAACAACTACCTTATACCCAGGATTGATGAACTCATGGATGAGTTGAGGGGATCTAAATACTTCTCCGAGATTGATTTGAGGTCTGGGTATCATCAAATCAAGGTGAGGGAGCAAGATATCCCCAAGACAGCGTTCAAATGTCACTATGGGCATTTTGAGTTTCTGGTAATGCCCTTTGGATTGACTAATGCTCCAGCAACTTTCCAATCCTGCATGAACCACATCTTCCGTGGTCATTTGAGAAATATTGTATTGGTTTTCTTTGATGATATTCTTATCTACAGCCGCACTTGGGAGGAAAACTTGTAGCATATTGAGACAATTTTACATATCCTCAAGGAGCAGCAATTCTATGCCAAGCTCTCCAAATGTGAATTTGGCCTCACAGAGATGTTGTATTTGGGGCACATCATAGGAGTGGATGGAGTGAGGGTACATGAGGATAAGCTCTATGCTATTAGAGATTAGCTTGAACCCAGGAATGTTACAGAACTCAGAGGGTTTGTGGGCATATGCACTTATTATCGAAAGATTGTGAAAGGATTTCCAAAACTAGCAGCACCACTCACAGACTTGACAAAGAAAGGAGCTTTCCATTAGACACCTACAACACATAGGGCTTTTGATAAGCTCAAAGAGATAATGAGTAGTTGTCCTGTTTTTGTTTTACTTGAATTTTCTCAACCTTTTATGCTAGAATGTGATGCATCAGGTGAAGGTATTGGGGCAGTCTTGATGGAAGGTGGGCATCCTATAGCTTTTGAGAGTAGGAAGCTACTACCTCATGAGAGGTTATACCCCATCTATGATAAATAAATGTAGGCTATCATGCATGCATTAGCCAAATTCCGACAATACTTGGTGGGGAATAATTTCAAGGTGAAGACTGATCATAACAGTCTTAGATTCTTCCTTGAACAAAGAAAAATCCAGGAGAGACAACAAAAGTGGGTGAGAAAAATCCAAGCCTATGATTTTGACATAGAATATGTCAAGGGACAGAGCAATATAGTAGCTGATGCACTATCCAGGAGGCCTACAGCGTTGTCCTTGAGGGGCATGGATGCAGATTGGAAGGCTCAACTCTTAGTTGAGTATTCCAAAGATGACTTTTCATGTGAGATACTTGATGGAGTGGTATCAAATGAGAGGCTTAGAGTGATGGATGAGGCTATCTATTACTGGGACTGTATCTTCTTGGCTAAGAATTATAAGCTCAAGGAGAAGATCTTATTGGAATCACATGATTCACCATTTGTCGGGCATCAAGGTTTCATGAATACTTACAGATATATCAGAGAGAGATTCTCATGGAAGGGTCTCAAGGAGGATGTGCTCCGGCATGTCAGAGAATGCCCCATTTTCCAATAGAATAAGGGAGAACACACTCACCCTGCTGGATTGTTGCAGCCACTACCTATTCCAGATGGGAAGTGGGAAATTATCTCTATGGACTTCATCACCGGCTTACTGACAGTGCAGGGTAAGGACTGTATCTTTGTTGTTGTTGATAGACTAACAAAGTACTCTGATTTCTTTGTCATTTTTGCACATTATACTATTTCACAGGTAGCTGAGCTCTTCTTTAGAAATGTATTTAGACTCCATGGTCTCCCAATGACCATAGTGAGTCATTGGGACAGCCGCTTCATGGGTGGCTTTTGGCAGGAAATTTTTAGGTTAGTAGGGACTGATTTGACTCCCAGCACTAGCTATCATCCCCAAACCGATGGACAGACTGAGATAGTGAACAAGTGGCTAGAAGGCTACTTGAGGAACTATGTGGCAGGGCAACAAAAAGCTTGGCTACGTTGGCTCCACTTGGGAGAGTATTGTTGCAACACTACTCACCATAATTCTATTGGCATGACTCCATTATGAGCCTCATATGGGTATGAGGCACTCTCATTATCTAATGTTATGTTTGGGGCAAGTAAAGCTCCAAGGGAAAAGGATTGGATTCAGGAGAACCAAGACATACTCAAGGCACTCAAAGACAACATTGCCACTACCCAGAACCAACAAAATATGTATGCATACCGCGATCGGATAGAAAGAAAGTTTGAGGTGGGAGATGTTGTTTACCTATGTCTTTAGCCTTACAAACAGTCCACACTCAAGGAGAAGGGAGCTGAGAAGCTCAAACCACGTTTCTATGGGCCATACAGGGTGGTCAAGTGTATCAGTAAGGTAGCATATGAGTTGGAGCTTCCTAAGGGGAGAAAAATCCACAATATGTTCCATGTATCTTGCCTCAAGAAGGCCATTGGGAGTAATGTAGTTTCCAGCATGGATCTCCCCACTATTTTTTATGAGGGCCACTTAATCTTGCAGCCAAAAGCAATCTTAGACACAAGGGAGAGGCAGCTGAGAAACAGAGTCATCAAGGAATATTTGATTCAATGGAGGAATCTACCAGATGAGGATGCCACTTGGGAGGGAGAGAAGATCTTGCAGCATACTTCTTTATTGTTGCTTTTGGGCAAGAAACTTTTGAGCGGGGAGGATTGTAATGTTTCCAATTAGCCACTGCTAATTGGAATATTGTAACTACTCCAATTTTGAAATAAGAAGTAGGAAAGGTAATAAAACATATCCCAGTGTGAAAAGGGATTGAAGTAGGAGGACAAAATAAAGCCTCTTTGGTGTGAAAGAGGGGCAAAGAAATGATCTAGCTACAGTTGACCAAGTCAACAGTGTTGTCACAAGAGGAGGGAAAACTACTAGGGCAACGCAGTTTTGAAGGAGGAAACTTCTCAAGGAAGTTACATCACCAATGAGTGGGGCCTGGGAGGGGAAATCTCACCAAGGATAAGAAGGAGGAGATAGTAGTAAAGGATTCATTACTTCATCTTGTTTCAGTCTTATGATTGTTTGCAAGCTTCAGCTATTTAGCCGGAGTTGCAGCACTGTTTAGTGCAAAAGTATTCTCATTTGGGAATTCTATCTTCATCATTGGTATAGTTGATTGGGAGATCTAAGGAGGAGGTCCAGAGTTCAATTCTCATCATTTATCTTGAGGGGAACCATTCTCCAACCTAGACAGCGCAGTCACTCCCAGTGATTGCATTATTTCTGCAGTAGCTATAGTAGTTGGGGTTGCATCTTTCCATTTGTGCTTGTTTCAGAGGAGGAGGAGTATATTTCACTCCGGGAGATCTATTGAGGAAGGCCTTGGGCCAATTATTTTATTTATTTTCCATTTCAGATCATATTTGGTCTTTATTAATAAAAATTTGCTGGGTACAATGTTATTTTCTGCAGAGTTGCATTTTATGTTGCTATTTTGTCGGAAACCCTTACCGGGGTATTCTGAGGTGCTTGTAAAAGAGGTCTAACCTCTCATTTTTTATTACATGCTTAATGAAAGCTCTAGATATGTATTAAATTAATATCTTTTTCTGTAGATGCTATAATAAAAATAACATTTTTTCAGTCTCCGGCGTTTCTATTCTATGAAGTAGTGGGATTGGGGTGATTTTATGCATATATGAGTTGGGGAGATCTGTTTATAGTATATAGAATGACTTCTTTCTAATGCCCTCTTATATTTAAGCTACATACAACATATATTAGAGGATACAAATCTTGTTCTGCATTTTTATTGCATGATTTTCCTTATATAGCATCCTCACTGAAGAAATTGCTAAAATTCCTGAAAAGGAATATTACAAGAATACTGACTACATCAATTAGGTGTCCCATAAAATGCACCTTGATTGAACTGATAAATAGAGGCATGGGGGTTTTGTCTGTGTGCTTCAAGTGAAGCCACAGTATTAGGATGTTGCACCCCTGCAAACATTTAAACACTATATTAAAAACATCAATAACAACGAGTGCACAAAATTAAGAGAAAACACATAGAAACTCATCTATCTATACAAATTACTTGGGACGATAGACGATGCATTGTTGGAGCAAGGACGTCCATAATTGTTGAGATATTGAAACTGAAATGGTTCATTTTCGGATGCAGAGACATTCAAATCAATATCCAAGATGAATTTTTTTTTCTTTTATTTTTATTTTTAGGACTAAGGAAACTTTTCTTCCTTTTCAAATATGACTCATAAGCATCCAACCCAGGGGTGAAGTCATAATCCATAATATGGAGGTCATCAGCATCATCCACAATTTTTTTAGCCAAATAAATCAACTGTTTTGTCTTGTTCACAGTAGAAGGAAGACTATTCCAAAATAGGTCTAGATAGCCAAACAACTCTTCTCTCAACAAATTAAGTTCTTCAACATTGTTATCATCCATAATAGTTATGCTATTACATGCATCAAGGTTTGGTGCCTCTATACTTATCTCACGAGGGTCATTCACTGTATTAGGTGTTGTATCAAGATCTAATAAAGGTTCTGACTCCATTAAGGAGGAGTGCAACCAATCTACCTTTATGGCATGCTTGCAAATTTTGCCATGAATAGACCATGGGAAATTACAAATGATAAAAATTGTGTGATGCCATATGATAATATATTTCTTATCAGGCTTAATTTGACTCCTCACCTAATAAGCATGAGATATGCACTCATGATGCATGCAATCATTATCTGGAATTCCTCGAGCCTTTTCCATTGATGATTCAAGCTGCATATATTTCTTGTGGTTATTCATATATCCTTCTTTTTTCAGAATTTCATTGAATCGATAAAATGGCTCAACATGTTTTATTAGAGTATAGAATATCCAATCCATCCTATGAGAACATTTATTTCGTCTATCACATAGAAATGTTGTCTTGAGATAACCGTGGTATGACTCAACAACATTATTTGTCTCCTAATTTACATGAGGAAAATCTTGACAGCCTTTAACCCACATCCCTAAATGTAAAAACTCAATTATTAAATATATATTTTCGTTATGAAACAAAAAACGTAAGAACAAAAAAAAATAGCATGCGAACTTACGAATCTTGTCACCAGCAACCCAATTCTTGTGGAGATAGTCCAAAAATTTCCCCTCAGTTGAAAACTTGGTGAAAAAACCATTAATTACATCATCCACTTCATCATTAGAACAATTTTTCATGATATAATCAAGTTCATTGAATGTATCTTTTTCTTTTTTTTAACTACTAGCCAACCGATTAACATTCTTTAGCCAAGCCCTCCTTACATGCCAAATACACAATATCACTTCACATCTGGTGATTCACCTTCCATATTTAATTTGTTTTAAGTGAGAAATATTTAAAATTAATGTAACTTGAAATTTCAAATAAGAACATTGATGTTACCTCAAAGCAACCATTTTAACCAATGCATCATCAACCATAAAGGCATTGACCTTCCAGTCAGAACGAAGCTGAAAACATCTATGCATGAGGTGCTCTAGTCATGCCGCTATATCTTATGGTGTATTACGTGACATCACCACCCATGCAACTAGAACCCCACTTTGTTTCTCATCAAACACCACGAGCGTGTACAACTAATACTGTCAAATTAAAAACAATGAAGTTATTTTTAAGTCATTAATCATATTAAATCATTATAACCAAAATGATTTTATTAAAACTATCATTGCAAAAATACTCACCCCGTATTTATTTTCACTGAATGTTGAGTCCATGGATATCAAGCTATTGTGGGATAACTTAACCATAGTTTCTAGCATCCATTTAGTTTGTATTTCAGCTATAAATGAGATCTCTTCACCATTGGGCTTCTGGTAGAAGAGGAAATCATTATGGTGTTTTTCATACCAAAGATTCACACTCATTTCATCTTTGCAATGAAGTTGGTAATTTTATTTTGTCGGACGATTATATATGTTTACAATATCTTTTCTACGTAAGAAAAAATCCCTATCTCGAGCTGTGGCATCTATGTCAATACATTTCTTAATATGAATTTTTCAAACATAATCAATGGGCACTTGAAGAAAAAAGAAACTTTCTATATAAGAAATCATGTCCCCTGAAAGTCTTGGCTTCCTCTGAGGCCTATCATCACCTAAAGTGTCGTGTTTTCCATGACAAGGCCATCGTTTCCCATCTTCATGATCATACATGTTGTATGTTATTATTGCAGCACCAGGATCTTGAACCATGACCTTTATAGTAAAATGGCATTGACAACCCGTCTTTTTAACAATTGAATGTTTTGGTTTGGTTTTCCATTCTTCTCTCTTGACCTCTGGACCATATGAGAAAGTATAACTACAAAATAAATTTTGAATGTCAACACATATGAAAAATGATAAAGCATTGTTAATATCAAGATCTAAACAAGGTTTTTCTAAAATACTTATAGTTCCCATTCTAAGGTAGCACTAGGCCTTGAGCTTGGAGGTTTTCTTTTTTGATGCTGGAAGGTACATGGAGCATATGGATTTTATTCCTCTCCTTGAATAAAATCAATGATTCATTTTGTAGGAATTTTTGCAACCCGATCAATATTCATGTTCGTCTTGTATACTTCAGACCAAATAAATCTTTACTAGAAAATATGATTTCCTCTTTAGGGTATTGCACCTCAAGGCCCATTATAGTCTTCCATTTATTTTCCATGTTGTCTCAATGTCTGCAAAAAATGTAGAAACATATTAGGAGGTTGAATCTAAAAAACTAAAGTTATAAAAAAGAATAAATAGTTGCATTTATAAGTAAAAGTTAAATAACAGAGTCTGGTAAGGGATCCATATCTGCAACTGTGGCTTGAGGGAGACATATCTACTTTCCCTAGTATGGATTGATGAGGATGAAATAAGGAGTTTGAGTTATATCCTTAAATAAATAAAAATGTAATTTTATTATGATGAATTATAAATTTGAATTAAAAAAATAAAAAAAGACCACCTTAAAACAGAAAGTAGCCGATTAGCTAACCTCAACCTATCATTTCTAAGTCCCTTGAGTGAAAAATAAAAGCCTATTAGTCTATCATAGCATGTCCATGTAGAGAGTGAAAATGTAGAAAAGGATCTCAAGGTGGAGTTAATTTTAAACCTAGGACATGAAATTCCAGTAACTTGGGGTTGATATGGAACATGGAAGGTGTCCCTGTCTGAATTATATTGAAGGCAGAGTTTCTGAACTCAGTTAATCTGGCCTGCTCGCTTCTCAATTTTGTCTTTTATGCAGTGGAACCTTGCATATCCGTTGAACCATGTCACAGTGCTTTTACAATTTCCTTATATGTAGCAGATGTCATGTTTTTTTTTTACCGCACTGCATGCATGAATTTATTCGATTTAGGTTTGAATTTAGTTCAATTCAATTTGAATTAGTTTTTTTTTTGTGGGGTCATTTTTATTCTGAGCTAGTATGTTTTTTGTGGGGTTAATTTGGTTTTTAGCTGGCAAACAAGTTCGGCCATATGTTCTCAATCTTTCCTAGGGAGACCCATATCCAACTGTCTATAAATTTTCCAATTACATTTTCCAGGCACTTTAAATCAGCCTCTCTAAAATGATTCAAAAAAGCCTCTCGAATAGAAGGTAAAACCCATTAGTGTATAATATCATGTCCACTAAAAAGTAGAGAAGGATCAACATCATTGGCTGGAATGGAAATAGGAAGATGTCCTTGTCTCAACTCTCTATTGAATTGAAAGCTGAGCTACCCAGCTTGGCTAATTTAACTTACTGTCCTCTCAATTCCCTCTTTTAAACATTTTTTTTTTCTAAGTAAAAGTATTCTATTAACAGTAAAAATATAGTACATCGGGCGAAAGCCTTAACAGTGCCTAGTGTGGAGGCAATTTAGACAGACAGAACATAGTTTGAGACTGCCCTGGAGGAGGGAAACCAGCCTGTAGCACCACCATTTGAAAAAATCCCACGCAGGGGATCGAAATAGATTGTCACTGACAAAAACTGGACCATTGACAGTAGATAACAGTAAAACTGGACCATGACAAAAACTGGACCATTGTGTATTCTGAAGATTGTCACCGACAAAAGCTGGACCATGACAGTAGATAACAGAAAAAAAACATAACAAGCCCTCTGGAGAGGGCAGAGACATAACGAGAAAAACATAAAAGAGAGCTGAATTACTCATCAGGAGCCACCTCCTCGATCCTGCACCCATAATCTTCCGGTTCGCCACGATCACTGAAGATGTCTGCATCTGAGTGGACTGCTGTTTTGGAGGATGGATTATCCACCAAATTTGCCTGACCGTGTCCAGAATCTTCCTGCAGAACCTCCTTGCTCCCGCTGGGCTAACCCCTTGAACCTTGCAGCGCCTCGTCCAGATTCGTGCACCCAACAGGACCCTGCCCTTCAGAAGGATTCTCAACCTGGGGCTCCTCAAGAAAAACTACAGAAATGGCGACAGAGACTCTCGACCAGTTGAGTGAGCAGTCAAATGAGAAGAGAACGGTATGGGATTGTGCTGGTAGCGCATCGGACGAGGGAGAGTCCAGCCTGCGTCCAGAGCGGAGCAGACAACCATGGAGAAGATGGGGGAGGCTTTCCGAGGGGGAAGAGATTGCTGAGGGCGAGATGGATGGGGAAGACGAACGCCTCCTGTCGCTCCTAGAGGACCCACGCCTGCAACGCATCCTTTGCCTTAGCCTAGGCATGCTTGCAGCGGAATTGGAACTGGAATTCTGGAGGGCCGAAGTATTGACAAGGGGCAGCGTCGGAGGAGTGATCAGAAAGACCGTGGACGACATGCAAGAACCAGAGAGAGAGATGTGAATGATGTGGTCGAGCTCCAGACAACAAGTGCTGAGGCTTCTTTTTCCAGTGGTGGTGCGATCGTTCGCCTTACCTGCATCAGGATGGCACCACCAGTTCACCGACGCAGGGGAGAACGGGGCCATGGCATTTAACAGCTCTCCTCTGCAACGAGCAAGCTTCAACATTGAATGACCGATCAAATGATCAATTCCCTCTTTTAAACATTATGATTAAACATTTTTGGAAATGGAAATGAATACAGTGAGCGCTAGGGTGCAGATGATGATGAAGTTAATGCAAGCAAACTAAGGCTGAGCCAGCTTTAGCTCTGACCCACTAAATTTTGATAAGCATTGTTACAGACTCATATACTAATCAATTGTGTGCTCTACTTCACTTCTTAATGAGCTTAAACCATTTTTTGTTTATCCATTGATACAAGTTTTTCATCTTTCAACACACTTCATTTTAATTTATTTTGCAGGAGGAAAGTAGGGAAATCATATTTAGATAGTATTGTATTTTCCTATGTTTGGTTTCTTTATTTGGAGGAGTTTTTGTTTGTAAAGGTTGCTTTCATGATTGAAAAAATGGTATTTATGTATTGAAAATCTAATAAATGTTAGTCAAGCCTTTTGGATTGAATAGCATGCATTGTATATATTCAGATTTTTTATAAAGGTTGATTGTTGTTACGACAAATATGATTGAATAAAATGAAATTCATTTATTGAAAATTTGTAATAGTTGGTTGTTAAGCCAAAATATCCTTATCCTGGTATATTGAAATGAAAATATTGTTTTAACAGACTACTTGGTCTCTTTCCAAGTTAATGTATCCTTCGATACATTCAACGAGTGGCTTTGATTTTTCCATTTCTAGTTTGATGTTGTTGTAGTATAACATGCTTTTTTATGGGGGATTTTTTTCACTTCCTCTACATTGATACATTTATAGATTGTAAAATCCATTAATCTCACATTCCATAATAATTCTAAAAGAAAAATAAAGGAAGGTTTGCAAGGTATTAGTTACAATAAAAGCTCTTCTAATGCCCAAGCTGGCCTAGGAGTGTAGGAGGTGTTTGGATGATGTGATACCATAAAGTGAAAGGAAGTAGGATTTGCATGTCATTACTTACCACAAAATATTTTCTAATACCTCGGTGTTTGGATGATGGGATGGAATATTTTTTACTCTATTGGGGACCTTTTCTAATATGTGGGTGTTTGGATGATGTGATGGCATATTTTTTCAGAAAGTGCAGGGGAATGTTGCACATGAAGGGATTTTTTAGCATTGGGTATGTAGGACCTCATTTGATAGGTTTTATGCAAAATATGCAGATAAATAGCACAACAAAGGAGAATTCGAGGTGAACACTTTGATCGAAAAGGATAGTTTTAAATTCTGGTATATTTTTCACCCTTGCTGTTGGAACTTTAAACCCTATAGAGATTCGAACAAAGCATTTCTGGTTCACAGTGTGTTCACAAATTCAAAATGCTGATGAAGAGAAAACAACTCAGATGGAAATAAAATCACATTACGTACCTCGGCAGCGATTGCTGACAGTGTTTCAGGCTGGGAAACAATCGTTGATCCTGATCAGGCTGTTGTTTTGCTGTTCAATTCGTGCTCTAGGCTGTTGTTCAGTTCAATTCAGTTTGAAAATCAAATTCGTGGGTTGGGCGGGCTAGGAAGTGTGGCAGGGTTGGCAGCGCAGTTAATGCATGCATTGATCATGTAGCCAACTAGGTTGATGGATGAGGTAACGAAGACCCATAGCGGAGGAGTAACGAAGCCGGGACATCGCGCTGACTAGCAGGGTAACGATGGAGGGGCTAACATTTCCCGATGCCGAAATAATGCGCTTTTCGGGTGATCAGAATCTCCGAAAAGTTGCATTATAACTTACTCCTTCAAAATATAAGAGTCACAATGTATATGTATACATCTTCCAAGCATACTGTGATATATAGTGAACCTTGGTTATATATATATATATATATATATATATATATATATATATATATAGTTCGCTAATTTTCTTCTTAATGCAATTATAGTTTAGTTGGGTTTGCTTGTAATATTTACATATGGAGTTATTAATATTTAGGTACTTACACCAAGGGATATATAATTTCAGTGACATGTTAATATTTATTACCTCAATCGTGCTTATAGATTCCTTATGTGATCATTGAATATTGATTTGATAATCATATAGTTTTACCATGTGTTAACGTTCAATGAGTTGTTCGACACCTATATTCTCCACATTTTCTAGAGCTATACAGTTTTCAAGAATTAGTGAAACTCTATAGATCTAGGGTTTGGAATCCACGATTAGGTTGAGGTATGGAAGTTATTGGAATATCCACCTCCCTCTCACGACGCCACTCCATCTCATTTGGACTCTCTAGCTTGTGAATGCGAGCTCTGCAATAGGAAAACCTCTTCATATTTCAACAACCTTGCTTCACAATATCTAGTTGTTTCCAGGTGATGATACACAAATATGATTCCTACACCAATCTCCAAATTTTAACTTGTGTACTTAATTATCTATTTTCTTTTGGTTATATTTCCTTTTAGACTCAATTTCCTTTGTTCCTTTAGTATTTTTAAGTCCCCTTGCTTTGGTGCAGGTTCTGAAATTACAACCACTTACTAAACCTCATTTATAGGTTAGTATGGAAAAAGAAAGCATATATTTGTATTGGCTTTATTTTAAGGTTCATTCTTGACCATAAGCCTTAATTATGAGGTTCTCATGTTGGATCTGTAGGCTAGACTTCTCATGTATATGAGGGTTCATTTGAATGTATTCGTACTGTTGCAGAGGTTTTCAAGTTCTAATACTTCCTTCTATTTGATGTTCTTCGAGGTATTGAAAGAGAGAAACATATTATTAAATTAGGGTTTTAAAAATTATAAATTCACTCTCGCTTGAATTTTATTATATTATTAGCGCAAGAATGACGATCGAGTGACATTGATTATTTGTTTGAGGAAATAACTTTAGAGTAGTTATTATTTTTTTATGTCATAGTCAGAGTTCATTATAATTGTTTTACATTTTCTTGTAGAAATAACTTCCGACCTTCAGGCCTACTCCCTATTGTAATTTTTTTTTAATATACGATGTTAACTCCGATAACAATCTCATGACAGTGACTACATCAAGTCCAACTCTAGACCTTTGTGCCCCACCAGTCCAGTCTTAGGGTTTAAACTAAGCACACAGACTTCAACCTAGAATTCCACTAGCCAACCATCTCAAAAATTCATTTCTTTGGCAATGTCCTCCCCCCCTCAACAACATCCTATCTAAGGTTAACAAGCTTACAACTTCATTCTCCTCACTTGGGCCTCCTCCAACTAAGATCCAAGTGCTCCACATTGCCTCAATATTTTCCGTGTCACCCTCCTGGCCCCTATTCCCTAAGTGAAATGATTTATCTCTAGGGAGATGAATCTAGGGAAGGAACCACCTTTGGCCACACATGTCTTTTAACTGTTTGGAATGTGAAACTTTCTTTCAACATCTTTTCCCACCGTAATTTTCATGGTTGACCATAACAATATTTATTAATGAAATTTAGAAGAATAAACATTTATGTTTGTTGCTTATTCATACCAAGCCTTTAACATGGCACACAATCTTCCAAATAACTTTAGCAAAAGCAAATTAGAATATTTACAATTTACTGAAAGTTATTACAACTTCATTGTTGTTTAATTGTACATTACTATATTAATGGATCTTTTGAGAATTTACAAATATGTTAAAGTTTTCATTCTTCCATATATAATTAATATTTTAAATTATTTGTTTATTTAATATATGGTTGAGAAATTAAAGTAAATTTAATTTAATTTTTTATGGCATATTTTTTTAATATAAAAAATTGTAATTTATCTAATTTTAAATTTAATCATTTTATTTAATTTATGAAAAAAAATTATTATTATTATTATTGAAAATCTTTTTTTTCCATTTTAAAAAAAATATAGCAATATATGTTACAAAACTTTTATTAAGATGTGAGAAAATAAATCTTTCTATAAAAAAAAAATTATTAATATTATAAATTAGTATATTTATATTATTATTCTTGTGCAAACCAAATTCATATTAATTGATCTCACAAACTTTCTTACTTAAAAAAAATATTAATATTATATATTACCATATATTTCATTATTATCTTTTTATCTCTTTGTGAAATAGAATCATGATAATTTCTTACTTTAAAAAATAAATATTAATATTATATATTACCATATATTTCATAAATATCTCTTTATCTTTTTGTGAAATATAATCATGATAATTGATTTTTTTGGGGAATATGTTAAAAGTTTATATTCTTCATTATATTAAGTTAGTTAAAAGTTTATTCTTCTTTATTTATTTTTTTTGAAATATGTTAAAAGTTTTTACTCTTGGTTATATAATTAAATATAATGAAGATTTTAAATTATTTGTTTATTTAATATAGTTTAAAAATTAAGTTACATCAATTTTAATTTTGTATAAAATATTTTCTATGAAATTTAATATATATATATATATATATATATATATATATATATATATATATATAATTTTGAATCTCATTATAATATATAATACTTCATAATGCAACAATGGCTTATTAAATATTACTTTTCCTTTTAATCATTTCAATTAATTTAACAAAATTAAAATTTCTTTTTCCCCACCCAAAAAACAATCCCTCCCTATCTGAAAACCGATGTTAATATTAAATTAGTTTTCTGCTTTACTTTATGTCAGGCCAAAATCGTACAGAGCTGCAGATTGAGAGTGAGAAATCAAACACTTGGGATTTGAAACTATTTCGTTATTGAGAGTGAGAGTGAGCTGTCAAATTTATGTATTTTTATATTTCAACCTTGACAGACCTTTAGTAACAACCACAGACCTTGTAGAAATCATATTATCTTCTTTATCCACCATAAATATATTTGTTTTCTCAGGAGTATTCTGCTGTGATTTTATGTGATCTTTCCTATTCATTATGGCACACTAGATAAAGTGCCATATCATCTTTGACTTTTGACATGCTCAAATGGGCTTTAAAAAAATTGAAATATGGCTCGTGACTGAGGAATCTTTGATAAAGTCTGGTTCTGTTGTTCACTGTACATTGATGAAGCGTGACTAAAATTTGATGTTTCTAACATTGGACGTGTACCCACTGACAACTTTTGAGAATACAAAAATTTGATGTTTCAATATCCAACCACTACCCCCCAAACATAAATCTGTCTTCATAGTTTTTTTTTGTTTTATTAATTAAATTAATTAATTAAAGTGTCATTTGAAGTGACTTATGATTTTTTTGGGCATGTGGTATTATAACAAATCATATTTACAAATTAAGAATCTCCATGTTAAAGTGGAGCTAAATCTTTATGATTAATAATTTTGTTTAAGGTTTCATAAATGTATATATGTTTAATCTATATATTATTTTTTTTTCATTTTTTTTTTTTTTGTGTGAAGGTTCCCCTTTATATTACTATTCCAAAGAGATACATAGTGTTTTCCTTTATGCTATTGGTCCCCCTATAAACTTTCATTCCAACATTCAGACAACCAAAGTAAAATTAGAAAAGGGAAAAATGCTGGTTAGGAGGAGAGGAGAAGCATTAGAAGTCAAAATATTGCTCAATATTTTACATTTTACATGTTAGGATTAGTAAAATTTGCCAAGATTTTACACTTTATCATAATTTCCATAAAATTGTCCTAGTTCAATCATCTATTTTCTTCTATACTAAAGTTTGTAAGAAATACTTAAAATATTTGAGAAGTATAATTCCTAGAATTTCCACACAACTAAATTTGGAATCTAAAAGTGAAATTCTTTAAGATGTGTAAGCAAATTTTGCCAAGGAAAATGTTGGTTTATTTGGCCAAATCACTTGTTTGTGTTCCTCATCTTTCAAACAAAAGATAGTATATTCTTCTTTTTAAAACTAAGTGGTAGATTGTTTATTCACATTCACCAACTATTAGAGTATGTGCATGCTTTTAAATAATTGCTAAGAAACCCTCACACAATATGCTTTATAATAGTTTTCCATGTCCATTGGTTTGAAGAATGTGATGTTCAATATTTGAAAAAGTTTGAACATGATTTAGCATAAACAAAACACAACAAAATGTTATTGCAAATAGAGTAGCTCTTGGCCACTAACTCTTAGCAGAAATAAAGTAGAAGAATTTTAAATTTATCTTGGCCCTTGCCACTTAATCCTATGCTATCATGATAGTAGAAATAAAACAAATAAATTAAAGCTCGAATGTTAGAGGGGAAATAAGGATTAGAGGGAGATGAGGTGTTCAGATTCATCAGCTCGGTTGTCTTCCATTTTCCCCTCATTCCTTGTTTCTTGATTTTCCTTTGGAGCATGATCTAAATCCTAGATGGCTTTTAGCAGCAAGTATTATTTTTCATTGGGTTTTTGTAGCACTACCTTAATACTTCTTAGTAGGGACTTGTTCTTCTCTAAAACAAAATCCATGTGACATGCTATCATCTCCTTTGTATCTAGCTAAAAGTTGAGGGTTAAAGAATATTTCATGGTTTTTCTTGAGAAAAACCATATCTCTAGGGTGATGTGATCCAATTTTTGTGTCTAACTGCTTGTTGATAGTGGAAACTATGTACTGATGGAAAATATCCTCTAAGTTATCTAGCTTATAAACAATGATGGCCTTGTGTCAACCAAAACAAACCAATGCTATACAATGTGTCTCTACATTGAAACCACTATTTTTATTCTTTCTGAGGTGGATTCTTATGATTCTTTCATATGGGGGGTGTTCCCTTGCCTCTATACGTAGCGTGTGCTAGTTTAACCCCTTATCTTGTTAGAAAATGTAGCAAGAAAGACTCAATTTGAATTTAGCCTTAGTCAAATTGAGTAAATCAAATTTCCACATCTGCACGACAACTTGGAGGCAGTTAAATAGTGTGACATGAATCTTTTCACTCAGTTAGATCAACAAATTCAAGTATGTGGGCTTGAAGCTTAGTCATGTGTGTGCTGATTACTAAATTTTAGCAATATAGTTCAGTTATTTTCAGTTGTACTCACTTAATTGACATCTAACAATTAATAGAGTCAGTTGAAGGTCATTTTTGCAGTGAGAGCACAATATAACTCAAAGATATGGAAATTAATTGATTAATCAGCCCATAAATATCTCATGCGTGCATGGGATTCAAATTTATCAACTAGAGTGAAGGAGACAAAGGCTAGTATAACATGAGGTGTATACTAGTTGAGTGTACAATTGCTGCATGGAGTCACGAAATCAATTCCTTGGGAATTTAAAAAGGAAATAGGGACTTCCCTATTGTTGAGGAGCTTTAATTATCTTAGATTTTCACAAGGAAATAAGAGGATGGAGGAGGCATAAATTAGCTAAGTGTTGGCTAAAGGCTCTCATTCAACATAGAGAACAATGTTGCTTTTGCGGGTTGTGCTCAAAGTTGGAGAAAGCAATTGTAATAGTTTCTCTATTCAACCGATTAATGCAAAGATGTTTGAATGGTTTTTCATAGTTTGGTTCCCCTACAAATCACTAGGTAATTGTGGATTTTCTTATTGCATGTCTATGCATGTTCTAAATTTTTATCTTCATTCCATAGATTAGTAGAGTAGAATTTGTGTCTCCTGATTTTAGTTCGAATTCTTGAGAAGTTACAATTTCAATCAAATTTCTACATGGTATCAGATCCTTGAAATCACATTAGAACAATTATTTCAAAATTTTCCCTTAGTAATTTCAAATTTGCAGCTTCGGTGCAACAAATTTTTCTTCAGATTCAAGAGAATTTCTTTCAACAGATTGAGATTAGAGTATGCCCTGGAGGGTAGCTCGAATTTCATAGTCTGGAAGGACTAAATTGAAGCAATACTTGATGTTAATGGTCTATTAGAATATGTTAAAAATGAAATTGTGAAACCACGGTAGTTTTATGCACAACAATTAGCCCAATGGAAGAAGGATGTTGCAAATTCCAAGAGAATTATTTTGGAAGGTGTGAGAGGCCATGTGGTCTCAAATATCCATGGAAAAGAAACACCATATTCTATGTGGAAGGCAGTGATTAAGCTCTTAAAAAGTAACAATGACCATAGAAAGTTGGCCTTGAAAGAAAAACTTTAAAACATTAGGATGAAGAAAATGATAATATTCCACAATATCTCTCTAAATTCACACAAATTTGATATGAGCCTGGAGGGTTTGGGGTGAATGTAGTAGAAGATGATATGGTGAGCGTATCTCTTCTAGTCCTTCCAAATCATGGCACAACTGCCAAGACTTTGTGAATGACAGGGAAAAATTACCAAATTGGGAAATGTTGGGGTCTGATTTGGTTCAAGAAGAGATCAGGAGAAATACCAGAGATGGAACATCATTTAGAGAAGATGATGAAGAGATTTTTTCCTTTGTTTGGAAAGGGAAGAAGGAAAAATGAAAGAAGACCCAAATAAAAATTGAATCTAGCCAAAATAATGGCAAGAATAAAGACAAGAAAGATAAAATGTTTCCACTACCATGAATACGAGCACTATGCAACAAAATGTCTACACAAGAGGCCTAACAAGAAGCCTTTAGGAGGAGCAAGAAGTGAAGCACTAGCTTCACAATTTGAATTATAATTGACCCTAATAAAATGCATGTCAACCACTATTATGGAGAGTGTGTGGTACCTTGATTATGGTGCCTCATTCCATATGACAGGGTGTAAGGTGTTTTTCAATAGCCTAAAGGAGAAGAATCTCCATATACATATTGAATTGGGGGATGGCAGTAGGTACAATGATACTGAAATTGGTATTGTCACCTTTAAGAAGAATAAATCCTCCCCCATTCACCTAAAATATGTTATGTTTGTACCTGGGTTGAAAAATAACCTGATCTTTGTAGCAGTATTTAAGGATAGAGGCTATGACGTTATTTTCAATAAAGGGAAAGCCTTTCTGAGACACATAGTTACTGGGAAAGTGAAGAAGATTGGATTTTGAGTGAACAACCTATAAAAAGTTGATGTGGGAGATTGAACTGCATTGAGCAGCAAGGAAAAAAAAAGAGAGAGTCGATATGTTGGAGAAATCTAACACATGAGATTAGGTCATCTACACCACGATGCCTTAAAAATCATGCATAAAATTACCACTAGTCTCCCTAAAGGCTCCCTTGACCAACATAATGTATGCAAGGGTTGCACATTAGGGAAATATGTCAAATCCACCTTCCATGGCCAAGATAGCAGAGAGAATGCGACCTTAGAGTGAGTCCAATATGATGTTTGTGGACCCTTCTCTATAGCCTCCCCATCAAAACATAAGCATTATGTATTTTTTATTGATGGTTTCTATAGAAAATGCTACATTTTCTTCATGAGGAAAAAGGATGAAGTGTTTTCCAAATTTGTAGAATTTAAGGCATTAGTTGAGAATGAGAGTAGGAAGAAGGTGAAGCCTCTCGCAAGAGACAATGGAGGAAATTTTTTTCCAAAATGGATTCTAGGATTTTTGTGCCAAAGAAGGTATTCAAAGAGAACTGGTAACATCCCCTAACCCACAACAGAATGGGGTAGCTGAAAGGAAGAACAAGAGTGTTGGGTCATCAAGGTGACTGTTTAAAGGTAACCTCAATGTTTTTCATTTAATTATCAATCAAGGGCAATTCTTGTTATTTCAAGAGTGTAAACACAATATATGCAAGTGAAATCGGAGGAAAACTAATCTAAATTATCATAAGGAAGACTGTCTAATTCTTGAAGTTCAATCAAATCAGCTTGGAAGTGAATTATGGAATTATTTTGACTATTCAAGGGAGCTAACTCTGTTCTAAGCCTATGCAGAAGTAACTTCTCAGGGCTGGAAAGAATAAACTATAATTGAACAACGAGCTTTGATTAATTGAATAACAACCATAATAAATTGAGCAACAATTCTATTGAATTGAACAACAATAAATTATTCTAAATTTTGCAATGGAATTCTCTTTTAATCAACTAATGACAACTTTATGAATTAAACAACAACCAATGCGCAAAATGATAATAAAGAAATATCCAATCTTAACTACATGTAGAATTGAACAGCAGTTGTGCTAAAAGCATTGAACAATTATAAAAGCATTGAACAATTATGAAAGCATTGACTTTAGGAAAGATGGCATGAATGGTAAACTAGTCTAATGAAAGAGGAAGTTGTATCTTCTTACATTCACAATTAACCAATTAAACGATATCTTATGAAACGCACTAGATAATTGAAAACAGAAATTATGTAAATAAACATATAGGACAGAAGTAGCAGAGAAGCTCCTACGCTGGGCCCAAAGCCACTAGAAGTCTACTGATAAGGAATACTCAAAGATTATCTATTCCAAAAACGCTAGATTCTTTATTAAGCCACAGCGTAAATACATTAATACAACTTGATGATTCTATATTGATACGTCTATTACAGAAACTTAATATATCTATATCATGTTCATCTTCGGCCTTTTAAATGTGAATTAAAAATCAGTAATAGATCCTTTTCATATGGGATCCTGCTGCTTCATGGCTGTCATTTGAGTACTCTAAGAGTGGATGTGCCTCTCCATCTTCCGTTGATTCGTAAGAACCATTATGATCCAGTTTTCTCCCTTGTCAATTTTCTTTTGGTCATCAGCAGTTCAGATGTTTGCTTCCCTATCAATAAAGATATGACAAGTCAGTTCTTACATTATTAAACACTCCTTTTATCATTAGTTCACTCTGCCTTGGATTTACGTTATTTTCCTTTACTTTATCGCTAAGATGAGGGGAAAATACGGAAAAGTACATTAAAAATAGTGGTAAATATGGGGTGAAACGTACCTTATTCTTGGCCCAACATACTCCCCTAGTTACCTCTTTGTAGGTCCTCGTGCAAATAAATGGTTAAGGTGTAGCTGGGTTAGAGAATATGCAGCGTATACCTCCTCCTTATAGAGTATGAAGCCATGTCACTATTTGATATTTGCAAAGGCTAAGTTTGTGTGTCCCTCTTGCAACTCATAATCGTGATGATAGTCCTCAAGGCGGTGCTAGATGAGGGGGCACCTGTATCTGCACCCTATCCATGTAGGGCCCATGTTCAAAATTAGGTTGCTATACAGAAGGAACCTAGAAGCAACAACTTTGAAGTTTCTGTATCCAAATGTCTCTTTGTTCTTCACATTGTTTGCAGAGGCTAACCATCTCTGTTTGGCTGCTGCCAGTGCTTCTTCCTGAATTTCTTGGAAGTATGTATACCCATGTTGCACAATATCTCTATGGATGGGACCCAACTTGGATATCACTCCTTTTCTCTACATGAAATTTTTATGCTAGGTGAACAGGTACAGGGGTTTAGTGGGTTCCCCCCTAACCTATAGGTCTAGGCCATGCTCTCTCTTCTGAAAGGTGTTGTAGGCCTTAGCCTACCGAGTCTGGTCTTGGCAAAATATAGGAAGGCCTGGAACTAAATGTCCCCTATGAAGGGACTGGGATTACTATCCCTGTCGTCCTCTAGAAAGAAATTGTGTAAATTAAATTCACACAAAAGATGTTGTACCTGCTCATCCTCCTCATTGCAACACTGGACAAATTCCTCAATGTTTTTAAAAGTGGTGGGTTTCATGCCCTGACAACCTTGAATTTCAACAATAAATATTGTTCCACTAATAGAGCATAGTTAGTGGGTGGTGCCCCGCAAGTTAATACATCTAAGTAAAGAGAGCAAACAATAATGGTTTTCTTCTTAGCTTGTTCCACTTTCTCCTGTGCTTTCTTTACTTTTGTCCTTTCTTCCCTGAGTTGAGCAAATGTTTCATCCTTAGTTGCAGAAAGGTCTTTAAACCTCTTCAGTAGTGCCTGATGTTCCTATAAGGGTACTACTTATTTTCTGCACTAGGCCAATTCATGCTAGAATTGAATTAGTTCATTGTGCAACTTCTTATTGGCAACCTTTTCTACTAGGGGAGTGTAGGCAGGTGTCACCTCCATTTTAGTACCCTTATCTTCTGTATGTTCTAGATTAGTTTGCACAGAAGCTTCAACAGTGTCCACTGTGTCATTCTGTACAGAAATTTCAACAATTTCTACCAATTGGGTAAAAAAATTTGTTTGAGCTTCCATGGTAGCAAATTCCTTCTTAGGTTTTCGAGCCTTGCTCGCTTCCTTCAACTGTTTCTTCAGATGTTTTATCATCTCCTCAACCTCTTGCAAGTCCTACTCATTTTCCTTAACTTATTTTCAACTGATTTCTCTTCTAGCAAGGTTTTGGCAAGGGAAGGAGGAGTAGTGGCTCCGGTTTCTGGAATGGTGGTGCCAATTCTAAGGTTATCAGTGATGGTATTTCCTTCCTGCGCTCCAAAGTTTATTTTTTTATTAAGGTCTCGACTGGGTGAGATAATGTCCCCTTTAGGTGTCAAGGGAACTGTCTCCATGCTTTCATTTTGTTCTAATGGAACGTTGTCTCCCGAATGATTTCTCGATTCGGATATCCCTTCTGTCAGGTCTTCCCTACTCACCCATTCACTATCGGGGGGAGATAAAACCCTTAAAGCCTATAATTCATCACAGTGGGGTAATACTTCAGTGTGGCCAGAGCTTCTAGTAGTGGCAGATTGATTCAACAGGTCCCTCTACCCTTCAACTTTTTCAAATGAGCTTCTAATTTCATGAGATGTCGTCATGTTCTCTAGAACTCGAGCCATTTCTTCTTCATATTCTTGTAAGGGCATGTTTTGAGGGCTTCAAGGTGGTGTATGGGATGGTCCCTCCTCATCTAGAAATTTAGAGGTGTCTTTCTGTAATTGTAGCCTTTCGGACCATCTTCATTTCCCTGGTTCTGAGGTCAAAACATAGGTCCTTTTTGCTCATTCTCCCCTGGGTATGTTTATTCTGAGAAGTTCAATTCTTATTCTGACAGGGTTTTCCTCAGGGGCATGCAGGGCAAGATTAACAAAGTTGTCCCATGATGTCTATTTTTTTCCTAGCTCATGAATGATTATTAATCTGATCAAGCCATGGTGGTTGACAACTGCTTGGGGGTTTTTGGATTTTCTAATTCGAACTGAAATTTTTCGTTTGATAACAGCTAATAGTTTAAGTTAGCAAGGTTTTACCACGTACTAGAATCCGTCACATGTGATGTATCTTTGAATGAACAATACCAATTCTTTCCAAGGCTACTGTAAGGATGTAGGTTTAATCCCCTTCCCCTTTCGCTCCAACGGTTTTCCTGGGTTCTGGTATACTGAGATTGCTTCTTGTAGAAGAACATGTTTTTTGGTCCATATTTCTCCCTCTGTTGATAGTCCGGAGACCTCATCGATGGTTTCCTCGGTGACCAGTATGATTCTTCCACTAACTGTAGTGTGCCCTTCCCACAAGTTTTGCAGGAACTCAACTACTATTTCTGTGTTAAACCCATTAAGTCTATGAGGATATGGAATCCATCCAACTTACTGGAGAATGGTGTGAGCTGATTCTGAGACATGGATGGTTGTGGGTTCATTGCAGAGAGAATTTCCTCCCATGGCTAATGTGTTCTCTGAACTAGTTTTTCTTCTATCTGTGTTTCTTCCGGCTTTGTTGGGTAAGACAAAACACTGCATGCGAGAAAAAACACGCAACCTCAAATCGTAAATGCCATGATATTTTAGTCCCATCAGTGTATCTGAAGGAGTTGTGTGGGGAATTCACATGTTGATTCATTATGGATATTTGCACCCCCTTTCTCAGGAGAAGGGCGCCATGTCCTTAAGTACAAGAGAGATTGCAACAATCATGAATGCATACAATGGAAAGGTTAGAAATCAGTAATCATAGTTGTACGAGAGAAGGGCGTCCATGGCCTTGGAGCTCAAGAAAAGAGGAGAGATTGCAACAATCATGAATGCATGCAGTGCAAAGGTCAGAATCAGTAATTATCACAAGTGTACATAAGGGGGAAATGTCCTAGGAATGGGAGAAAATCGGTATAGAAATTTTTATGATAGGATGTCCTATTTTGATGGTGTAGCATGAAAAGAGCATGAAAATGATGTATTATGATTGGTGTCGTCATCCCTTAATTCAAACATGAAAAGATAATTCATTCATAGTTAATTATTCAAATAGATAGTGTTAACACTTATTCGAGTAGTACATTTATCTCAGAAATGGATTAAATAGGAAATAAGGCATATAAAAGTAATTGGCTATTGTTATAAAAATACACCCATACCACAAGCATAGCCACTGCTACTAGCAGGAGTTCATAGCCTCGACAAAGTTGCTATTTTAACATGAAAATGAGCCATAATACTCTACGTAAAATTAGATATTTTTCCAATTTTATGGAGAGATTACTATGATGGTGTGGTGGCGAGATAGTCAAGGTGCCACTCACTAGGGTTATAACAGAGTGATCAAGCCAACTCGTGATGAGACCTCCTATCCTTCAAGCAGTTTCAGTTGTCGAGAAGGTCACTACCATGGTGTGTTGGCCATTGTGGACATGTCACTTGTTAAGCCCTTATGATCATGGCAGGCTGGCTCGTGATGAGACCCCCTATTCTCTCTTAAAAAATTGCATATAAATATAATATTTCATTTTGAAAATTAGGCATTTTGCTTGTTTTATGGAGAGACCACTGTGCTAGTGTGGTGGCCATATGGTCACAGTGCCACTCACTGGAATTGTAAAAGAGTGATCAGGCCAGCTCGTGATGAGACCTCTGTCCTTCAACCAGTTTGAGCTAAGAAGGTCATTACCCTGGTGTGTTGGCCATTGTGGGCATGTCACCTATTAAATTCTTATGATCATGGTAGGCTGGCTCATGATGAAACCCCTTATTCTCTCTTAAAAATTTTCATATAAACATAATATTTTCTTTTTCTTTATACATGAAGGGAGGCTCATAACTCCTTAAGAGATAGGGATGCTGTGAGAAGTAAAAAGAATGGAAATACAATTAATACTCTTTATTCCTATATCCTTATGTCAAGGGCAGATACTACTGGAGAGTGTAGAAAGATATATCATCATAAGACTATAAAAATGAATTGTGCTATAATATGTTTGAACAGGAGATGTCTAGCCCTTCATTTCATAGATAAACCATGTTAGCTTCCAGAGTAGAGATTTCCATCAAAATTTCAAAGGATCATCATCTTAGTAGTATCACTACTTTTCTCCTTTTCAGGTGCCAATTCTCGTTCAAAAATGACTTTTATGGCCAGGGTGTGTAATGAGGAGTGGATATTCAAAAAGATATCATCAAAAAGAAATAAAAAAGACATGCTTAGAGAGAAAAAAAAATTAGTTGTTCCATTCAATTGAACAAAAAAAATAAACAAACATGCGACCATTCAATCTGATTGAACAACAACTGTTCAATTGTATTGAATAGTAGTCGTTCAAAGGTTTGAATAGCAAAAATAAACATGCAAACAAACAACTTTTCAATATGATTGAACAACAGATGTTCAATGGGATTGAACAGAAACTGTTCAAAGGTTTGAACAACAAAAATAGAAAAACACACAACCGTTCAATCCGATTGAACAATAGTTGTTCAATTGGATTGAACAGTGGTTGTTCAAAGGTTTGAATAGAAAAAATAAACAAACATATTTTCGTTCAATCCGATTGAACAACAACTGTTCAATTGGATTGAACAAAAGTCGTTCAAAGGTTTGAACAAAAAAAATAAACAAATACACGGTCGTTCAATCCAATTGAACAGAAGTTGTTCAATTATACTGAATAACAGCCATTCAAAGGTTAGAAAAACAAAAATAAAAACGCAAAATAAGGGATAAAGGAAAATAATACAGCTGTGAGTATGAATAATGTACAATAAATGAGAAAAACTATAAATTGCAGGGGACATATATACAATATTTACAAGAGTAAGTAACAAGTTTTCATGAACTTAAAGTTGCAAGGCCATCACCCCCTACAGCTAAAATTTGGATGGTGGGATCACCGTGCACCTGCTGGCAAAAAGACTCCTTTGTAAGTGGTTTGTGATAGAGGCACACTCGGTGTCCATTGAATTGAAAGGTAGAACCAGATCTATCTATGGTAGTCAAGGTGAGGGTACCATTGTTGTGTACTTCCTGAATTTCGTATAGATCGAGCCACCTTGTTTGTAACTTACCCGGGAAGTCTTTGAATCTGGAGTCGTAGAGAAATGCCCAATATCCTTTCTGGAATGTCTTATTTTTGATGAGGTTGTGATGCCACTTAGCTCATTGTTGTTGAATAATTGCAGTGTGGTGCAGAGCCAGTAGCCGTGTTTCATCCAATTCATTTATTTGCTGGAGTCTTCTAATCCAGGCCTCTGTCAAATCCAACCCCACCTCCTTTGTTGTCCTTAGAGTCTTTATTTCGAATTGTATAGGAAAAATTGGTTCTCTTTCAAATACCATATTTTATGGAGAATATCCAATGGTGTTTCGCCATGTTGTGCAGTAGGCCCACAAGGCCTCTGGTAGTCTAGTAGCCCAATCCCAGCAATGTGTTGAAATTGTTTTAGTGAGAATTTCCTCAAGGACTTTGTTTGTGCTTTCAACCTGCCCTTTTTCTTGTGAGTGGTAGGGAGATGTGATTCTATGGATGATATGGTGGTTCTTTAGAGTGGCTGTAATTTTATTTCCCACAAAATGTGCCCCTCCATCAGTTATCACTTCTCGAGGTAAACCATATCACACAAATAGCTCAAAAAAGAAAATTGATCACAGATTCTTCCGTAGCTCTTGATAAAGCCACCGTTTCTACCCACTTAGTCACGTAATCTGTGGCAACCACTATGTAAATCTTCTGGTTCGATGGCGGGTTGAATGGTCCAATGAAGTCCAATGCCCACCATTTGAAAGTTTCCACTACCAATTGTGGTTGTAATGGCATTTCGTCAACTTGGCCTAGGCGGCCCATTCTTTGGCAACTATCGCAGGCTTGGACATATTTCTTGGCATCTTTAAAAATTGTAGGCAAATAATAACCCATTTGCAACACTTTGTGCCCCATCCTGCGATCTGAAAAATGGGCACCACATGGTTCATCATGACAGGCCCGCAGGATTTCATAAATCTCCTCTTCTCGGATACATCTGCATATATGCATATCAGCTCCAATATGAAAAAGATATCCACCGATCTAGGAGAATCTAGCACTGTGTTGAACAATTAGCTTCTGTTCCTTTTATTTCAAGTGTCTTGGCAGCTTCCCTACTACCATGTAGTTCGATAAATCTACATACCATGGTTTTTTTACTGCTACAATGAACAAATGTTCATCAGGAAACTGTCACCGCTACTATGTCACCTAACTTTGGAACTCTAGACAAGAAATTTGCAACTACGTTCTCCTTCCCTAGATGGTCTTTAATAGTTATGTAAAACTCCTGTAAAAGCAACAACCAACGTGTCACTCTCCCATTTGTAATAGATTTATTGGCTAGATATCTAATGGTAGAGTGATCAGTATACAATAATACTTGGTAGCCAGTCATATAATGTCTAAATTTATTGATAGCATAAATGACAGCCAAGAACTCCTTTTCAGTCACTGTATAGTTTAATTCAACATGAGTGAGATTCTTGCTGATATAATAAATAGCATACGGCTTTTTATCTTCTTCTTGACTGAGAAATTCCCCTATCGTTGTGTCAGATGCATCCAAGGAAATGTGCAAGGGAAGCTCCCAGTTAGGACCACGTAAGATTGGTGTTGTCGTGACCAATTTATTTAAATCTAAAAAAGCAGTGTCACATTTATCAGACCAATGGAATTCAACATTTCTGGTTAATGCATACAAGGGCACAACAATTTGTGAGAAATTATTTATAAACCTTTAATAGTACCCTGCATATCCAAGGAAACTACGTACCTCTGTATGCATACAAGGTGTGGCTAATAAAAGGATTACCTCTATCTTTTCCAGATCTACCTGTATTCCAGCTGCAGAGATGTAGTGTCTTAGGATTACTCCTTCGGTCATCATCATGTGACATTTTTCATTTCTCAAACAAAATATGGTAGCAATACATCGTTCCAATACTTTTTCTAGTGTTTCCAATGCTTGATCAAAATCATCTCCCTATGGGGTAAAGTTGTCCATGTAAATTTAGATTCCTTCATTTATTAAATCAGAAAAAATGTTGGGTATGGCTCTTTGAAATGTTGCTGGGGCATTTTATAATCCAAATGGTAATACCCTATAAAAAAAAGTACCCCATGGGTAGGTAAAGGTTGTTTTATCCTGGTATTCGAGGGCCATCTGGATTTGATTATAACTGCTGAACCCATCTGTAATATTCCAAAAATTTATCCTTCATCTAAATGGAATATTATAGTTTTTTTTATCACTAGGTAGGTGAATAAGTGGGTAGGGAGGCCCATAAAACCATTTTGAAGGAATAATAACACTCCTAATGTTGAAGGAGGAATAATAAACAAATGGATTAAGCACTTTTGGTGTGAATTGGAGGGAATACATGTTGAAGAGGTAAAGTTTGACCAAGTCAACAACGTTGTCATGGAGGAGTGGCATTCATGATGAGACAATGCAGTTTTAGTGGAGGACAACTTGCATGAGCTTAGTGGCAAGTATGGATGGGACCCAACATGAGAAGGCTCACATACTATATATGGAGGGGATGGCAACCATTGTTATTCATGTTTTAGATTATCATTTGATATTGGTTTGTTTAGACTTTGCATTCCTTTTCTGTTTAGCAGGGTTTTTGTGCTGTTTAACACAAGGGTGTTCTTGATCGGGAATCCCTACCTCATCCTGAGGGAAGGATAGGTTTTCTGGGCTTCATTGTCTCATTCTAGCATTCTGTCCAAGCTACCTCCTTCAGCTACACTGCAGTTTTTGTTTAGATCTGGGTTGTGCTGCAGGGTGCAACAAAGGAGGAACACATAGAGCCATTTATGGGCTTGCTTTTATTGGAGAGGTAGCCTATCCATTAGAGGATTAGCAAGGAGGGATCCTAGGCATATTTTCACATCTTTGGCATCAGGCCAACCATCTACCATCCCTCACAGTGCAGTAACAAAATAGAACTTCATTATTTTTGGAGGCAGTTGCTGGGAGGGTTCATTGAGCTCATCAGGAGGGTTTATTTTTTAGTAGAGGGATCAACCTTCTATTTAGAAATATTATTGGAGGAGGACATCACCATTTCAGATCCAGTTTGCAGTGGCATATTAACCCCACGCTTATTTGTCACATTGTAAATTTCTTTGTATTTCTAGCAATCTTTTCAGGGTTGGCTATAAATCATGTATTAGAGCCCCCATATTCCTTTCTGGGAATTTATTTTGTTTCTATCAGCCATATTTCATTTATGTATGTTTATAGTAGCAGCTACACTAATATAGATAGCATTGTCATTTCTCTTCGGAATTCTATACAGTTGTAGCAACCCATGTGTTGATTGTTCTGATCATTGGAGGCTTGTTCTTATTGCTTGAGTGGCTTGATCCTCAAGATCTTTTTGTATATTTTTACTGATATCTTAATAAAATTATGGCTGCATATTTATCCCTCTTATGTCATGTTCATATTTGTTATGTTTTACATTATTATGTCTTGTATTGCTGCTATTTCCAATTTGGAATATTACAGTGGTATCAAAGCATAATCTTGGCTCAGCATGTGCATTCAAGACGTTATGCCATTAGGAGGAGAAGCCTCTCACAGAAAAGATAATTTATACAGAAGAAAAAAAGGCATGAATCCATTATTTGGAGAAATGAAGGAAGAGAGGATCTCCCAGCTTCTTTTCCAAACTATGAAAAATATCAAGGAAGATCTCAAGGAGATGAAAGGGGAGAGGTGCATAAAAATTCCAAGGGGGTTTGAAAGTGAATCAAGCCCTAGATATTCACATTATGGGTGTGGAAATTCAGCCACACATACATATCCACAACATAGTTTATGGTTCACATTCACTGCAAGAAGAATGGAGGAAGAAGATGCACCAAGGAAGGAGACATTGAGTAACTATCTTTAGGAGTATGAGTCTAAATATTTGAGATTCAAAGAGCACTTGGAATTTGAATGGTTTTGCAAACTCAAGGAAGATAGAAAATCCAGCAACCATAATAGAAGTAGGAGAGGTGGAATATTTCTATCTAACTTTCATGGATCAGCAAAGTGCACATCCAAAGCTTGGGTGAAGGAGCTAGATTCATATTTTCAGCTACACCAAGTTTCAAAAAAGGAGGCCATTAGAGTAGTAGCACTGCACCTCAAAGGGGATAGAAACATGCATGATACCTTGCCAAGGGCAAGATCTCCACTTCTTGAAGAGCCCTCTTCTATAGATGAAGATATGGAGGTTCCTCCTTCAAGGGAAGACCAATATCAAGGGTCTCTCATTGATGATGAGGCATTCTCACATATTGATGAAGAGTATGAGAAAAGAATAGCTAACAACATTGTACCATCAATAGGAGATCCATCACCACATGGAGATGGGAAGGGATCCATTTCTTCCATTAGAGGAGCCCTTGTGCCTTTTCAAGGAGTTCCAAAAGATCCAACATGTGGGAACCAAAGCACAATTATGTAGCAACATGTATCAGTTTTTGTGGATTTTGAGATGCAAGGAGAAGAAGAGAAGAAGGATCAACATCAAGGGATGATGAGCATTCACCCTTATCTATTTCAGGAGGTTTATGCACAAAAGAAGGAGACTGTATTGCACAATGAAGAGAGAGACAAATCAGTCCACTCATATATACAGTCCACTTCAGATTTTGATGTCTCACTACATGGGGGCATTCTACTTGGGAGGCCACCAAATATAGAGTTGGTGAGAGACATCTTACCATTTGGTCCACCACTTTTAGATCTTAGATTGGTGGATACTTATAGGGGTCTAGTACAGTGCAGAGAGTATGGGATAGACTGAAGGACGAGGGAGACATTCTCCCATTTTCAGTATTACCCACTCTCACTACATATTCTACGCTGACAGGAGTTGTTGTAGGGATGGAGGATGGCACCACCATGGTGCAGGGATATCATTCCATGGATTTGGAGAAACAAAGAGTACTTCCTTTGAGTAATTAATCCTCCATATATTGGAGTAGATGGAGGCCACTCATGCTTACATTGGCCAATATCAGGAGGTTCTTTTTGGATGGTAGCTTCTCATGGGAGGCCAACTTCCAAAGGCCACCACTTCTACTTGAGCATGAGAAGCCGCATGATGGGCATGGAAACACTTTGGAGGATGAATTTGGCATGGGGGATGTCAAAGGAGAAGACATCAGCATGTGGGGATCTTGACATTTCAGATCTTTAGCATTGTCTCTTATGAGGATTGATCCATATTGGAGGTCTCAACTTTTGGTAGAGTACTCCAAGGATCTTGGTGCTTGCATGATTATTGATGACCCGAAGGGAGATGATAGATACATGGTGGATGATGAGGTCATCTATTCTTATGGCAGAGTCTTCTTGACTAGAGCTTCTGAGCTCAAGAATAAGCTACTACATACAGCATAAGTGGACTTTCTTTCCATGCACTTTGATGCATATTACTCTTTGATGGAGGAGTTCACTTGGGAGGGCATCCAAAAAGATGTATATCAGCATATGGAGAGATGCATAGTTAGACGATGATGTAGAGTTTGTCACAACGACTTCCCTACTCATTGAGAGTGAGGGAGAGCTTTCAGTTGAGCCATTTCAGCACAATGACCAAGATACATAGTAGAGGATGTGCACTTATGCATTTGATCTGTATTCCTTTACCTTTTGTGAGAAACATATTGTACCAAGGAGGGTCATTCCTTATTGTATATGGTATTGTGATGTACTTGAGGCCATTTGCAGCATCAATGTTGGCCATGCTATTGGTGGCTTGTGGGGGAGGCCACATGATTCTTGGTGTGCACCATTGGCACCACATGTTACTTTTATGATCCTATCTTGTAGGATGGTTGTGGCAGAAAACAAGTGGTTGAAAGACACTTGTTATTCATTGTTTTGAAGCAAGAAGGGGATGCACTGCACTAGTTCCATATGTGGAACTATGATCCACCTCCCAGTTGGCATATGGAAACTTGTTTTCATTGGTTTTTTCTTCCATATATTGATGATGTTCTTATGTTTATGGGGAGATTTTTTGGGAGAGTGGCACAAGAGTTGGATGTGCCCATTGGGAGTATGATTCTCCCTACTTTATATGTTTCATTTTTCAGGAGAAATAATGGGCAAACCATGATTGCCACACTATATCTGTTGTCTTCATGTGGGAGGAGCCATTTGGAGAACTTGAGTTCTTGGAGGGGGCACTTCATGGATGTTTTTTTTGGTGGGGCAACTTGGGCTATTATTGGAGACCATGACATTTTAGCCCAAGATCAGCAGCAGCCCCATACTTACCATAAATGGAGAGAGAAACAACTTGGGTGGAAAAATCTAATCTCTCCATGCAGCCCCAATACATTGCATAAACCAGGGGTTGAGGATGTCTTTGATGAGCTACCTAGAATGGATCATTTCATTTGGATGATAGCATGGGTATGGGAGACTCTCCTTGGGGATGAGATTCCCTATGTTTATCATCACTCCTATCTTGAGGAGGCCATTGGACAGCAAGAAGTTTTCCACTTACACCTTTCACTTTTTCATGATGTGAGCCATTTGGGTTTGCATACCTAGAAGGAACCATTGGAGGGAAGATTTATTGCAGATTATTTTGAGCAGTGGTGGGGACCATTGATGAGGAGGCCACAAGAAGAAGAAGGGAGGAATTTTGCTCCACCTTTACAGTTTCTTGAGGACAAGCAACATTTTGGAGGGGAGGACTGTAATATTCCAAAAATTTAGCCTTCATATTAATGGATTATTATAGTTTGTTTTATCACTAGGTGGGTGAATAAGTGGGTAGGTGATGTAGAAAAACAAATTTCTACGTTAAACTATAGCAAATTTATTCAAATTTTCTAAGTCCTAGATTCCCTTATCCAAACTGATTCATATCAAATCACTCTATGCGCAACTATATCAGTTAAAACATATAACAGATGGAATCAAAAATTGTTGTATTACCAAATGTGGAATCCGCTCTTCAAACCAAAACGCTGTTTTTTTTTTATTTGGGCTCAATCTTCACACAAATCCTCATTCAATCCGAAATGAGATTATCATTCCACACCAAACAATGACCAAGCAATTAAGAAATCATTACTACACTCCATACAGTATTATATTACACTTGAAACATAAAGTCATGACGAACCATCGATATCGACAGCTAGACTTTACAATTCCTAATTGCTTGTGAGGGTACTGATCTCAAAGAAAACAAAATATAAAGCATTGAAATCTAGAGCTCAGTTCTAGAAATCATAATTTGGTTTTTTTTTGTGACTATATTTCTATTAACGAAATTACTATACCATGGCAATGCCAACAAGGAAAGGCGTTAGGATGGAAAAAAACAACGTTGTGCGTATTTCACTGAAGTGCTAAACCGCTGCTATATGAACTGGCTTACTAAATGCCGGATTTACACTAATGATTCCATATACCTGCGTCTAACACCTCCCTCTGCCTCACTCAGATATTCATTCAAATTTATGTGATGGCAGACTTCAAATGTGATCCCAATAGAACTCTGTCATTCCTTTGGGTTCCACACAATTCAGAGTCCTTCTGCTACCGTTGTTGTCCAACTATACATTGATTCCTACATTCATACATCCATATACGACCAAATATAATTTGCACATTCAACCATGAAAAAAAACATATAATGTCAAATATAGTTTATATCACTAACACATGGGCTAAATATTTCATGAATCGTCCCATTGCATTTGCAATCTACATACAGGCAATCTTCTCTTCTTCGCTCTATCTTTTTCCTCCCTATTTCCCCATTATTTATATTTAAAATATGAAATTTTTCTTCTTAGAAAAGGTTTCTTCTCACATTTACTAAAAAAATCAATACCTCCCTATTTTTAAGTGATTATCCCTATGTTGGCTCTATATCCACGGAGAGAAAGAAACCAACAATTAATTTTATTCCTAATTTATTTAAATATAAAAAAAACTAACAATACTCATAAATAAATAACAATAATAATTAAATAATTAAATATACTACTAGTAATGTTTTCTTTGGATTAGCCACAACATGTGACCAAAACATCACATTGCTAGATAAGTTTTCGATGCTCCTGCATCAGACTCCCGAGGATGAAAACTGATCTTGTAATGCTTCGTAATCGATTCCAAAGTTCTGTAGCTTTGATGCATTCATCCAACTAGCGTCTTCCACTAGTTGTCCCTTCCACTTGACTAAATACAGATAATAGGTTTGGCTCCTGGTTTTCTTTGACACTCCTCCAAAACGGTTTCAACTTCCCTCTTCCCTACTTTGGGCATCTACTCTTCCCAATTTACCGTTTGGTTTTCTTCTACTATGGCGTCCCCTTGTGGTTCTTCTTCTGGTTCTTGGTAAAGGTACAAATCTGTAATATTGAAGATTGGTGATATTCCAATTCCTGTTGGCAATTTAACTTCATATGCATTTGAAGAAAATTTCCTTACAATTTTACACGGTCCTATCTTTTTCAGTTTTAATTTGTTATAAGTTTGAATAGGAAATATTTCTTTTCTTAAATACACCATAACTAAATCACCCACTTCGAATTATTTTTCTTGCCTTCTCATATCTGCTCTTTTCTTGTATTTTCTATTACTTTCCTGCAATCTTCTTTTGACATCTTCTTGTAGTTCTTGCATCTGTTCTACAAATTCTTCAGCCTTTGCGCTCCTTACCTCTTGTCTTCCCAGATCTCTGAGTTCATACACGCCTCTTGGATGCATTCCAAAGACAATTTGGAATGGAATCATTCCAGTACTTCGATTTGGAGTATCGTTGTAAGAAAACTCAGCCTGAGCAAGAGCTAAATCCCAATGTTTAGGATTTTTGTATACCAAGCTTCTCAGTATGTTTCCCAGACTTCTATTCATGACCTCATTATGTCCATCTGTTTGAGGATGATATGCTGAACTGAAACTAAGGTTGGTACCTAGTTTCTTCCACAACGTCCTCCATAAATGTCCCACAAACTTGGTATCCCTATCAGACACAATGCTTACAGGAAATCCATGTAATATTAAGACCTTTGAAAAAAACAGATTAGCAATATGTGTTGCGTCACTTGTTTTCTTGCATGTAATAAAAAGATCCATTTTAGAAAATCTATCTACAACAACATAAATGGAATCATTCCCCCTTTGAGTTTTTGGAAAGCCCAAAACAAAATCCATACTCACTGCATCCCATGGTCGTTCGGATATTGGTAATGGCTGATACAATCCCGTATTCTCACTTTTCCCTTTTGCATGTTGAAAAATCTTGCACTTTTCCACAAACCGTTTAACATCAGTTTGCATCTTTGGCCAGTAATAAATTTTTTTTACCTGAGCAAAGGTTTTTTCCTATCCAAAATGTTTGGATAGACCTCCACTATCCTTCTCATTGATTATGTTTTCCCTCATAGAACATTTAGGAATACATAACTTATTATTTTTGAACAGTAATCCCCCTTGGATAAGATAATCCAACCACTGGCTTATGTTATGGATTGTTGGATTTTCAATGGCTGCATAAATTTATTTAAACTCTGCATCACCTTTATACATATCAACCATCTCCTCGAACCCTAAAACACCAACTTGTAACTCCTGCATAGTTAAGTTCACCCTGCTCAAAGCATCAGCAACTTTGTTCAATTTACCACTCATATGTTTGATTACAAAAGTGAAACTCTGCAAATATTCTACCCATTTGGCATGTTTTTTATTTAACTTTGGTTGATTTTTTATAAACTGTAATGCATGATTATCATAATATAACACAAACTCTTTTGGCAACAAATAATGTCTCCATTTTTTTAAAGCTTGTACAACAACATAAAATTCCTTGTCATAAGATGAATATTTCTTCTTTGCTTCATTTAGTATTTCACTGAAGTATGCTATTGGTTTCTGATCTTGGCTCAAAACTGCTCCAATCGCAATTCCACTAGCATTAGTTTCAACCTGGAAAACTTTCTCAAAATTTGGTAAAGCCAAGACTAGTTTTTCGATAATTTGTTTCTTTAGAAATTTAAAGTTTCAATTTGTTGCTCCCATCCATTTGAATGGCTGATTATTTTCTCTGACTGTTTCTATAATGGGTGCACAAATCTAACTAAAACTTCAAATAAATTTTCGGTAGAAACTTGCCAGATCATGGAAGCTTCTTACCTCAAATATGCTTCTAGGAGTTGTCCAATTTACAACTGCTTGGATTTTCTCCAGATCCATTTTCAACCCTTCCTTAGAGACTACGAACCCCAAATAAATTAGTTCTTCCTTCATAAAGCTACATTTATTCAAATTTATTAGCATTTTTTCTTTTTGCAAAGTATTTAGAACTAATTTAAGGTGTTCCAGATGCTCCTCTTTACTTCGACTGAAAATGAGAATATCATCAAGATAAACAATTACAAACTTACCCGCATACTCCTTCAAAACTTCATTCATTAACCTCATGAAATTACTAGGTGCAATAGTAAGTCCAAAAGGCATTACTAACTATTCATAGAAACCACTATTTGTTTTGAATGTGGTTTTCCACTCATCCCCTTCTCGAATCCTTATTTGATGATATCCACTCTTCAAATCCGTCTTAGAAAAATAATTCGACCCACTCAAACAATCCATTAAATCATCCATTTGTGGTAAAGAAAAATGATACCTGATGGTGATTTTATTTATGGCTTGATAATCTGCGCACATGCGCCATTCGCCTCCTTTCTTTGGACTGAGTGTTGTTGATACAACACATGGACTGAGGCTTTCTCTTATTAATCCTTTATCCATCAATTCTTGTACTTGTCTTCCAACTTTGGAATTTTACTGTGGTGTTAACCTGTAGGCTGCTTTATTCGGCAAACTGGCTCCAGGGATTAGATCAATGTGGTGACTAATACTCCTGATGGGCGGTAATTCATTTGGCAACTCATCCACAACAATATCATCAAAATAATTCAACAGATTGTGAATTTCATTAGGTAAATCTTCTAAATTTGTAGAAGTTAAAATTACCTTGGGTCTCCCAACAATAGAAAAATGAATCTCCTTCCCATTCTCGGCTTCTTGCAACAGGGTTTTTCCACTCATCAACATAACGTTGTTTCTAGGTGCTTCCTTGTCAGTTTCATCTCTGAATGGCAGCAATGTATGCTTGCTCCCGTCTTTTTCAAGAGTATAAGTGTTTCTTCTACCATCATGTATGGCTTTCCGGTCAAACTGCCAGGGCCTTCTTAGCAATATGTGACATACATCCATCGGCATTACATCACATAAAATATCATCCTTATAAGTACCAATCTGGATTTCAACTTTACGTTGTTCAGTTACAATAATTTAATGGCCTTTTTGGAGCCATGATACTTTATAAGGAGTGGGGTGTACTATTTTCTCCAACCTCAATTTGTCCACCATTTCTGTAGAAACAAGATTATTAGTACTACCGCTATCAATTACCAATTTACAACACTTACCCTTTGACTTACATACAGTTCTGAACAGATTCTTTCTCTCAGCTGGTTCTCTGGCTTCCTTAGCTTCTTTAAGCAATATTCTTTTCAACAACAAGGATTCTCTGGCTTCAGGTGGTTCCTCTTTAGCTGCAGTCTGAGGAATTTCTTCCTTTTTTTCAGCAACATTCACATTTAGTTGGGTTGTTGGTCTATTGTGAGGACAATCCCATTGCACATGTCCCCACTCACCACATGCAAAGCACCGAACAACTCTTCCTCGGCCTCTACCTCTAGGCACAAACCTTCCTCGACCAGAATCTCCTCTTTGTGGTGATCTATTACTCGAACTCCCTGCCTCATTCTGGGAGTGTTTGAATCTAGATTTAAATGTTCCCCTTCCTTTTTTCGAACTCTTGCCTCTATTTCTCTGATTTTGTTTATGCAACATCTTTTCTTCCGCCCTCAAAGGTGCTTGATAGGCATATTCAATCGTCTTCAGATTTAATAAGCTGATCTCATCCTGTATTTCATATCTCAAACCATTTATATATCTAGCTACCTTTTCTATGTCATCTTCAATATGGCCCGCTCTAATACTCGGCTTATAAAATTCTTCAGTATATTCTTTGATAGTCATGCCCTTTTGCTTTAAGTTTTTCAATTGTCTAAAAATATTTAATTAATAGTCTTTCAGCATAAACTTACCTTTCAGTTTACTCACCATCTTATCCCATTGCTTGATTTTGGGTTTCCCTTTTCATTCCCTGGATAACCGCAATTCATCCCACCACAAGGCTACATGACCTTTCAATCTTGTGGCTACAAACTTCACTTTCTTCTTTTCATCGACTTCTTCATAGTTGAAATATTTGTCTACTGAACTAATCTAGTCAATTAGTACTTCCACACTAAGATTACCATCGTATAAAGGTACTTCTACCTTTGGTCTCCTACTCACCTTTGCTAGCATCTTTGTAACTTTAGCTGCCTCACTTTCTTCCTCCACTTCTTCTTCGGTGGTCTCATCTTCATCAACACTGGAAATGCCATCATTTGTCACCCTCCTCTGAGTAGTTTCCATTGTATTCATCCTTGTACGCAAGTGCCAGATTTATTCTAGAAAAAAATTGTTTTCTATAGGTCTCCCCCAACCTATCCCTGCTCCTCTTCTAGGCGGCATTCTCTGAAATTTTCAAGAACAGCTCAAGGCTCCGATACCAAAATGACGTAGAAAAACAAATTTCTACGTTAAAATATAGCAAATTTATTCAATTTTTCTAAGTCCGAGATTCCCTTCTTCAAACTGATTCATATCAAATCACTCTATGCGTAACTATATCAGTTAAAACATATAACAGATGGAATCAAAAATTGTGGAATCTGCTCTTCAAACCAAAATGCTTCTTTTTTTATTTGGGCTCACTCTTCACACAAATCCTCATTCAATCCAAAATGAGATTATCATTCCACACCAAACAATGACCAAGCAATTAAGAAATCGTTACTACGCTCCATACAGTATTATATTACACTTGAAACATAAAGTCATGACGAACCACCAATATCGACAGCTAGACTTTACAATTCCTAATTTCTTGTGAGGGTACTGATCTCAAAGAAAACAAAATATAAAGCATCGAAATCTAGAGCTCAGTTCTAGAAATCATAATTTGGTTTTTTTTTGTGACTATATTTCTATTAACGAAATTACTATACCATGGCAATGCCAACAAGGAAAGGCGTTAGGACGGAAAAAAACAACGTTGTGCGTATTTCACTGAAGTGCTAAACTACTGCTATATGAACTGGCTTACTAAATGCCGGATTTACACTAATGATTCCATATACCTACATCTAACACCTGCCTCTGCCTCACTCTGATATTCATTCAAATTTATGTGATGGCAGACTTCAAATGTGATCCCAATAGAACTCTGTCATTCCTTTGGGTTCCACGCAATTCAGAGTCCTTCTGCTACCATTGTTGTCCAACTATACATTTATTCCTGCATTCATACATCCATATACGACCAAATATAATTTTCACATTCAACCATGAAAAAAACATATAATGCCAAATACAGTTTATATCACTAACGCATGGGCTAACTATTTCATGAATCGTCCCATTGCGTTTGCATTCTACATACTGACAATCTTCTCTCCTTCTCTCTGTCTTTTTCCTCCCAATTTCCCCATTATTTATATTTAAAATATGAAATTGTTCTTCTTAGAATAGGTTTCTTCTCGAATTTACTCAAAAAATCAATACCTCCCTATTTTTATGTTCTTATCCCTATGTTGGCTCTATATCCATGCAGGGAAAGAAACCAACTACTAATTTTATTCATAATTTATTTAAATATAAAAACAAACTAACAATACTCATAAATAAATAACAATAATAATTAAATAATTAAATATACTACTACTAATGTTTTCTTTGGATTAGCCACAACATGTGACCAAAACATCACGTTGTTGGCTAAGTTCCCGATGCTCCTGCATCAGTAGGGAGGCCCATAAAACCATTTTGAAGGAATAATAACACTCCTAATGTGGAAGGAGGAAGAATAAACAGCTAGATTAAGCACCTTTGGGTGTGAATTGGAGGGGATACATGTTGAACAGGTCAACTTTGACCGAGTCAGCATCGTTGTCATGGAGGAGTGGCATTCATGATGAGACAGCACAGTTTTAGTGGAGGACAACTTGCATGAGATTAGTGGCAAGTATGGATGGGACCCAATGTAATAAGGCTGACATACTATATATGGAGGGGATGGAAACCATTATTATTCGTGTTTTATATTATCATTTGATATTGGTCTTTTTAGACTTTGCATTCCTTTGATATTTAGCAGGGTTTCTATGTTGTTTAGCACAAGGGTGTTACTGATCGGGAATCCCTGCGTCATCCTCAGGGAAGGAGAGTTTTTTTGGGCTGCATTTCCTCATTCTGGAATTTTGGCCAAGCTACCTCCTTTAGCTACAGTGCAATTTCTATTTAGATTTGGGTTGTGTTGCAGGGTGCAGCAAAGGAGGAACACACAGAGCCATTTCTGGGCTTGTTTTTCATTGGAGAGGTAGCCTATCCATTGGAGGATTTGCAAGGAGGCATCCTGGGAATATTTTCACATCTTTGGCATCAGACCAACCATCTACCATCCCTCACAGCATAGTCACAAATTAGAATTGTGTTATTTTGGGAGGCAGTTGCTAGGAGGGTTCATTGAGCTCGTCAGGAGGGTTTATTTATGAGTAAAGGGATCAACCTTATATTTAGAAATACCATTGGAGGAGGACATCACCATTTTAGATCTGTCGTAGCCTCATTCCATTTTAGATCCAGTTTACAGTGGCATATTAACCCTAGGGTTATTTGTCACATTGTATATTTCTTGGTATTTCTAGCAATCTTTTCCGGGTTGGCTAGAAATCATGTCTTAGAGCCCCCATCTTCCTTTCTGAGCATTTATTTTGTTTCTATCAGAAATATTTCATTTATTTATGTTTACAGTAGTAGCTACACTAATATAGATAGCACTGTCACTGCTCTCTGACATTCTATACAGTTCCAGCAACTCATATGCTGATTGTTCTGACCATTGGAGGCTTGTTCATATTGCTTGAGTGGCTTGATCCTAAAGATATTTTTGTATATTTTTGCTGATATCTTAATAAAATGATGGTTTCATATTGATCCCTCTTATTTCATGTTCAGATTTGTTGTGTTTTACATTATTATGTCTTGTATTACTGTTATTTCCAATTTGGAATATTACACCATCAAGGATGGAAAAGAACTGTTTTCCTGCCAATGCATCAAGGACTTGGTCAATAAAAGGGAGGGGAGAGTGGTCTTTTTGTGTTGCTTTATTTAGTTCTCTGTAATCCACATAGATTCTCCACTTCCCATTCTTCTTAGGAATGACTACTAAAGGAGAGACCCATTTGTTGTCTGAGATAGGATAAATGAAGTTTACATCAAGTAGCTTTTGCAACTCATCTTTTACAATGTATTTCAAATGCGGGTTTAGCCTCCACTGAGGCTACTGAATAGGCTAAGCCTCCTTGTCAGTATAAATGTGATGTGTGCATAACTGAGGATCTATACCCTTCATGTCTGGGTAGTCCCAAACAAATTCTCCCTTATATTTTTGTAAAACCCTAATGAGATTTTGTTGTTGGTTACTATCCAAACTACCATTGATATTTAAAACCCTTCCTGGCTCAATTTCGATTGGTATGCTGTTGTGAACAACAGTCATGGGTATGTGATGATTTTCAATGTCTACAAAGGGGTCTAATTGTGCTTCATCATCAAGAACTACTTTTAACATTTGGCATTTTAGGTTTTCAAACGTAGATGGCTGATTCATGAAGTTATTGATTACATCATCTTCAGTTTGATCTTTAAATTCAAGGGCTTCAACTATTGTAAGTGGTGAATGGATGTTTTTTTCCCACTATGTATGTGGATTCCTGTGAATATTTATAGTGGGTAGACTTGGTTTGACAGGTGGGTAAATGAAAATATTTTTTATGAAATCACCTCTAACAATGGTCATGCTACCTGTCTGATAGCCTATGTAATCATCAACTGTTTCTAACCAAGGTCGACCCAATACCAGGGGGTTTCCATCCATCATATTTTTTGGGTTAATAACTAAAATGTCACCCAGATACTTCCATGAGTCCACAGAAACCAGGATTTCTTGTAATATTCCTTTTGGTTTGATAATAGATCTGTGAGCAAGTTCCAGCAAGGTATTCGTGGGTTCTAATGTTGTTATGCCTAATTTCTCGCAGGTTTCTGTAGTTAAGATGTTGATGGATGCTCCTAAGTCAACCAATGTGTTTAAAAAGGAGTGGCCAACTATTTGTACATTTACTATGGGGTTCCTTGGCTCCTCATATTTTACGGGTGTTTCTTTACCCAATAATAAGTATTACAACGCCCCTACCACATGAACAGTGGGTACTATTTTTGCTTTCCTCACCTATTTCTTTCCGCACAACTCTTTAATTTTCTTGGCATAGATAGGAATGTCTTGTATAGCCTGTAGAAGAGGAATTTTAATGCAAAGATTTTTTAATTCCCCTAGGATATCAAAATCTGAAGAGACTATTGGTTTAGGCAATGTCAATATTTTAGGGAATGGAGGGGGGGGGGGAATAATAAGGTTTTCAGAGTTCCTTTGGCCAATTGTGTCCCTCCCCTATTTTACCTTTGTTTCAATCATATTTGTTTGTCTAGGTGATGTCGGAATTTTATATTCAAGTTGTGGCAGGGTCGTCTCTTCTTTTGGTGAAATGTCACGTCTTGATCTCAACCTAAGTTCATTGCATTGCTTCTGTTCAGTTTCGGAGTTTTGGTTTTTGACAATAAGAATTAATTGAACTGGCATGTTGTTGGGATTAGGATTGGGTTGAGCTGGTAGTTGAGGATGCATGATAGGTTCAGGGTTCTATTGGAATGGTTATGGAGCTAGTAATCTAGGTTGATTCTAAACCCCTGTCCCCATCGGTAGATTGGTCGTTCCCAGAGGTCGCTGCCAGTTTTGAGACCAATTTGTGGTTTGTGATGGGGAGGCAGGCCACTGGGACTGATAGGGATTTTTTTGGCAGTAAGGAGGAGAAAAAGGAAAAATTGGCCAATTATTACCTTAAGAGGCTTGTGTCGACCAAGGAGTTATAGGAAATGATTGAGATGGCCAAGTAGAAAAAGGTGATTGGTTCTACCAAGCTCTTGCAGGGTTTTGCTAGTTAAACTTTGGAGAATAAAATAACTGAGGCAGGTCTTGTGGCATAACTGGTCGAGCTTGCCACTATCGACGCTCGTTCATTAGATAAACTAGTTTTGTTTCTTCTTCTTCTTCTTATTCTTCTTTAAAACCTGATTTCAACCCCAGAAGTGAAGGGCAGTGGTCAGTGGCATGGTCCTTGGTACAAATAGCGCATGTCTGGACCATGTCTTATGGACATTCCCATTGACTATGCTTCTTTTGACAACATGGACAAAATACAACCAAGTTTTGTTATGTTATAGCTTGCTTCTTTTTGGCTTGTAGGACAACTAGCTACGTTGTCAGGGTGCCCAAGATATCCATTTTAAAATCCTTTAAAATATTACCAAATTTTTCTCTGGTCACGTTGCCATCAGAATGTTTAGGATTCCTTGTAGTTGCGTCTCACCCGATTGGCCTACTTCATGTAATACCACGAGAACACCTGATACACAATGAAATAATGTCACCATATTCTTCTTGATAAATGTCCTCTTTTCCCACTATATTAAGTGTTTCGACCCATTCTTCTTTCATTCCCTTAATTATTATTGCTTTTAAGATATCTTTAGACAGTGTAGTATATGGAGACCTTTGCAATTATATTGAAATCTTTCAACGCATTCTTCTAATGTATCATTGTCCCTTGCGAACATACTGAAGATTTCATGTTTTAATTCTCGATTCTGACAATAGTCTTGATATTTGTTAATAAAATATTTTTTCATCTGATCCCAACTATTAATGGTTCCTCCACCGAGCCCCATAAACCAACGTATTGTTTTTCCCTTCAAAGTAGAGGTGAATAAATTCAGTTTCTAAGGGTCAATGGTGTAGTCATATCCCCTACATAAGACATCAAATTCAAATCAGAATGCATCTGGTTCTTCCAAGGTCAACCCATGGAAAGTGGGGATGTTTTGTAATGGAATGGCTTTCATAGGGGAATTTGTAACTGGATCAACAATGGGACACTCCAATGTTGATGTTTGCCTCTGCTTTTGGTTGTTTTCCATTTGATCAAATATATGCCAATAATATTTGTGGATTTCTTGTTCTGGAGGAATAATCACAGTGGAATTAGGGAGTGGATGCGAAGGAAGCCTTATAGCACTTCCCTGATCTGGGATTCTGGGTGTCTCTGTGTCAACCACTCTCTCAAGGGATCCAGGCTCTGCAGTTTTTACCTGTACTGCATTGCTAGTTTCTCCCTCTCCTTCCTACAAATTGCAATAACCTCCCTCTCTCGAAGGGTCAGGACTTACGTGATCAGCCGTTTGAAGGCTTTGTTCAGACCCTTCTGTTTCACTGTGAATCTCGGCGTGGGTTGCAGATGGTGAGGCTGCTACCTGAGGGAGTGTAGTAGGACTCTGAGTAGGAATAGTTATGGGTCCTACGGATGCCTAGGATTCAACCTTCTTAATGATTTCATCTATATATGCTTTTTTTCCAAGGATCACCAGTCCTTTGGGTTTTGTGGATTTAAGTGGGAGATTCTGAACTGTTTCTATCTTTTTATTCCTATTCATAAAACAAGAGCATCTATCCTACTAACCTCTGCACAATTTTTGAAAATTTGGCTAGAGAGTAATCATTTTTCTTATTGGTATGCAGGTTCTTACCTCTCGTTTTCAATACCCAATTGTTTCACAACAGAATGAAAATGTAAATAAAGGACATCACTCTTAAACACTCTCCCCAACAATGGTGCCAAAATTGTGGGTCATCAAGGTGACTGTTTAAAGGTAACCGCAATGCTTTTCATTTAATTATTAACCCAAGGAAAGTCTTGTTATAATTTCAAGAGCGTAAATGCAGTATATGCAAGTGACATCAGAGGACAACTACTCTAAATTATTATAAGGAAGATTGTCTAATTCTCGAAGTTCAATCAAATCAGCTTGGAAGTGAATTATGGAATGATTTTGACTATTTAAGGGAGCCAACTTTGTTCTAAGCCTATGTAGAAGTAACTTCTCAGGTATGGAAAGGATAAAATACAATTGAACAACGTGCTTTGATGAATTAAACATCAATCGTAATAAATTGAACAACAATTCTAATGAATTGAACAACAATCAATTATTCTAAATTTTGCAATGAAATTCTCTTTTAATCAACTTATGATAACTTTCTGAATTAAACAGCAACCAACGCTCAAAATGATAATAAAGAAAGATACAATATTAACTACATGCAAATTTGAACAGAATTTATGCTAAACTAATCGAACAATTATAAAAGCATTAAACAATTATGAAAGCATTAAACAATTAACCAATTAAACGATATCTTATGAAACACACTAGATAACTGAAAACACAAATTCTGTAAAATAAATGTATAGCACAGAAGTAGTAGAGAAGCTCCCAGGGCTGGGCCCAAAGCCACCATAATTCTATTGCTAAGGAATGCTCAAAGATTTTCTATTCTAAAAACGCCGGATTCTTTATTAAGCTGCATAGTAATACTTAAATACAACTTGACAATTCTGTCCCGACACATCTATTATAGAAAAATATATCTATACCTTGTTCATCTTTGGAATTTCAAAGGTGAATTAAAAAGTAGTAACAGATCCTTTCCATATGGGATCCTGCTACTTCATGGTTGTCGTTTTAGTACTCCAAGCGTGGATGTGCCTCTCCATCTTCTGCTGATCCTTAGGAGCCATTATGATCTCGTTTGCCTCCCTTGTCAGCTATCTTTTGGTCATCATCAGTTCAACTTCTTTTCGTCCCTATCAATAAAGATATGGCAAGTAAATTCTTACATTATTAAACACTCCTTTTATCATTAGTTCACTTTTCCTTGGATTTACATTATTTTCCTTTACTTTATTGCTAAGATGAGGGGAAAATACGTAAAAGTACATAACAAATAGTGGTAAAGATGGGGTGAAAAATACTTTCTTCTTGGCCCGACCAAGAGCATAGTTGGAGGTTCAAGAGCTATGATACATGATCAAGGGCTGCCATTGCATCTATGTGAAGAAGCATGTAACACAACAGTTTATTGGTAGAACCAGAGTCCTCATAGAATAATTGGTATGATCATATCGGAAGAAGATTCTGGGAGAAATCCTAAGGTGTCTCATTTTATAATTTTTGGAGATTCATTTTATTTTCATGTCTCCAAGGTTTGAAGAAGGAAAATTCATCCTACAACAAATTCGGGAGTTTTTTTAGGTTACGCTAAAACTCCATTCAATTATACAGTGTATTTACCTTCACTAAGGATGACATTGGTGAGGAGATATGCTAATTTTGATGAGGATAAGGATATGATATGCTCTCTGGAATGAGATATAAATATCCCACTAGTGTAGGATATATTCTATCTCCAAAGGGGGAGCTTTGGGATGAGCTTTAGGAAGTTGTGGAGTAGCCACAGATGGAGGAGCGGAGAGGAGGACGAGTGGAGACACCCACTCAATTAGAAATATCTAGAGAAGGGAGAAAGAAAACCAGAGAAGTTGAAACATTGGTAGAGGATGCACATGATCATGTGGGAGCTCCTACATCAAAATGCCGGAAGAGGAGGTCACTTGAGAGGTACACCGATTATATGGCTCTCACGACAGGTCTCATTGAGTCAGAGCCTTCTTCATTTGAGGAAGAAATTTCTCAACCTATTTGGGTTGATGCTATGGTGGAAGAATATGTATCCATCGTGAAGAGCAGTGTATGGGAAGTGTTTTCAATAATATAAGGGAAATTAGTGGTTGTTTCCATATGAATATACAAAGTGAATCATGTAGATGATGGGATCATCGAGAAGTACATGGCCATACTTGTGGCCAAAAGATTTTTTGAGGTAGAGGGAGTTGACTATGAGGAAACATTTGCTTCTGTGGAATGGTATTCCTCCATAAGATCAATTCTTGCATTAACTAGACAGATGGGGTGGAAGATCCACCAAATGGATGTGAAGACTTCCTTTGTCAATGGTTTGTTGAGGAGGAAATTTACATAGAGAAACAAAAGGATTTGAGAGATATGATTGGGAGTCACATGTGTGCAGATACAGGAGAGAATTTTATGGTCTCAAATAGGTGCCCCGAGCATGGTACACTTAGATCAATAGTTATCTCAGTGAATTGGGCTTCTTCCACTTAATGAGATACTCTAAAATTGATTGATTCTGTAGTTGTCAGCTTCTTCTTTCCATGACAAATTCAGGCTCCAATACAATTTTTTCTTCTTCATCAATTTATCACAATACTATTTGAACTGGGAGCTTATCACTGATGACCTTGTTTAAGCATGAAACATGGAAAAATGGTCCTACTCAGGAAGATGTAGGTAGCTACAATTTGTATTCCATAATACAAATATTTTGCAACACCTTGTAAGGACCATAGTACTTGGGTGATAATTTATTATCCTTATTAGCTTGCTTGAGGGACATTTGTTTGTGTGGTTGTAACCATAAAAATAACTAGTCACCTACGTCAAAAATTCTTTCATTGCAATGCTGATCTACCTGTTGTTTCATTCAATTATGTGCCAGAGTGGGATTATCCTTTAAGAGTTGGAGAACTTGTTTTTGATGCTCGATGTGATCTTCCACTACTTGAACCTACGAATTTTCCCTTAAAGATGATGTGATGGATGGTCGATGATATCCATAAAGTACCGTAGATGGGTTCATTTTTGTTGTAGTATGGAAGGAAGTGTTATACCACAATGTAGTTAGAGGCTACAACTTTACCCATTGTGTTTTTTTATCATATACAAAGCAACAAATGTATCCTTCCAAACATTTGTTCACTATCTTAGTTTTCCCATCAAATTGAAGATGACAAGATGAGTTGAGCTAACTAAGTACCAAGATAAGAAAATAATTTCGTCTGAAAATTTCCAGTGAAAATGGGACCTCTTTAACTTACAATAATATTTGGATTTCCATGTCGATTTCAAATTATTTCAATAAATATAATAGAAACTCTAATGGCTTTAAAAGGATGAGAAAATGCACAAAATTTATCATACTTGGTAAGTCTATAAACTACCACCATGATGACACTCTTTCCTTCAGACTTGGGTAAAACTGTGATAAAATCCATTGATACCTCCTCCCAATGATCACTTGGAATGGCTAAAGGTTGTAATAGACCCGGGGTCTTAATTGTCTCAAATTAATTTCGTTGGAAAACCAAGAATTCTACCACAAACGTCTAAATATCTGATTTAAGGTCATCCCAAAAAAATTCCTTCTTGAACCTGTGGTAAGTTTTTAAAAACCCTAATTTCCCTCCTAAGGGGGATGTGTGCAATTCAAAAATAATTTTCTTTTTGAGTTGGGAATTCTTACATAGATATAGGCGATCCTTGTACCATAATGAATCATTTCTCTAGATAAATTTATTAAATGTATTGGGATATTGCTGCAACTTTTGAATGTGTGTCCACACCTCTTTTTCATTCTTCCATTCATCCCCTACTTCAGTTATCCAATCTGGTTGGATAATATAAATGGCACAAATCAATGCTTCCACACCCTCATCCTTTCTTAAGAGTTCATTTGCAACAACATTTTGATTCCCTTTTTTGTATATGATTTCAAAGTCATAACCCAACACCTTTGTGACCCATTTTTGTTTCTCTTCTAAAGATAATATTTGTTCCAAAACGTATTTAAGACTATAGTAATCTTTTTTTACCTTGAAGTGTCTTCCAATTAGGTAAGGTCACCATTGGTTTAGTGCATGTAGTATTACCAACATTTCCTTCTCATAAATAGGTTTGTGTAAATATTTTCCCTTGATTGGATGAATTTCAAATGAAATAGGTCTTCCTTCTTGCATTAAAACACCACCAAATCCATTTCTTGAGGCATCACATTCCATAATAAAGGTTTTTGTGAAGTCTGGTGTAGCTAAGACCAGTTCTTGGAACATTTCCTCTTTAAGACATTTAAAGTTCATAGTTGCTTCTCGAGTCTAAGGAAATGTGGCTTTCTTCAATAATGTTGTTAGAGGCGCTGCTATTCTCCCATAATTCTTAACAAACTTGCGATAATACCCTTTCAACCCGAGAAATCCCTGAAGATGCTTTAAGGTTGTGTGGATTTTCCATTATTCGATTTAATTTTTTTAGGGCCTACCTTAACACCCTCATAAGATACAATATGACCCAAATATTCCACCTCTTGTACTCCAAAGAAAAATTTGGATGTTTTTTCATATAATTGTTTCTCCTCCAATAGCTTGAGAACCATTTCCACATGTTGAACATGATCTTTCCAAGACTTTATATAGATTATTATATCATCAAAAAATACTAACAAAAAAAATCTAATGAAGGGCTTGAAAATGGAATTCATCAAAACTTGAAATTTGGGAGGTACATTAGTAAGGAAAAAAGGAATGATCAAAAATTCATAATGAACTTCATGAGTTTTGAATGTTTTTTTTGGAATGTCTTCATTCTAATTTAATGATATCTTGAATGAAGATCGAGCTTGGTGAAGTAAATTTCTCCATGTAATTCATCCAACAATTCACCAATGACATGATTAGGAAATTTATCTTTAATGGTGAGCTTGTTGAGCTCCCTATAATCCAGACACATACACCATGATCCATCCTTTTTGTGCACCAATACTACTGGAGCATAGAAAGAAACTTGATTAGGTTGAACTATACCAACCTCTAGCATTTCTGCAACCATATGTTCAATTTCACTCTTTCATGCATAGGGATATTTGTAAGGCCTGATGTTTGGAGGAACAATTCCTAGAATCAAGTGAATAACATGATCATAATCACAGATAGATGGGAGGCCTATACGAGTATCAAATACCTTAGAATGATTTTCCAAGACTTTTTGGAGATAGGGATAAATAGATGATTTTGATGTTTGAACCTCTAGTGAGAATAATTGTGCAATTACACCGCATTATTCTTTCTTCAAAATATTTTTCATGCAATTAGAGTTGATTATATCCCTAGTTTCCCTACGATACCCCTTAATTCAATTTCCTTCCTTCCTAACAAAATTTCAAGAAAATTTCTTGAAAATTAAAATTTATTGTCCCCAAAGAATTTAGCCATTGGAATCCTAGTACAAAGTTAGCACGACCCATTGTAACCATTAGACTATAAATTTCTCTACAAAGTGCTACAATATGCAACTTATAGTACAATAGTTATAGTTCCTCCATTTGCAACCATCACTTGAAACTTTGGTGTTGAATATAGAAAGAAATTAAATTTCTTAGCTATATTATAATGAATAAAATTATGGGTGCTACCTAAATCAATCAACACTATTACCGTTTCCTTCTTTATATATCCTTCTATCTTGAGAGTTTGAGAAGTGGTAATTCCCGCCAATGCATTGCAATATATGGTTGGATTCATTTCTTCTTTTACTCGGTTGGTTCTTGGTGTATATACTCTTCTTTTGATGCTTCTTGTTAATTTTATTCCTCCTCTTTACAATCTATGTAAAACAATTTCTTCTCAGCACACTCACGACCTTTATTGTATTTTCTATCACAATTGTAAAAAATATTTTTTTCTCATTTTTCCTCCAATTGTTATGGTGTCAACCTTGTAGGTTGTGGAAGGTGAGGAGCAGCAAAACTACCATATTTATAGTTGTGAGACGTGATAGAATTCCTTGTTGCCAAAAATTTGATTTCAAAATTTCTTTCCATCTTGAATACATTCTCCAATGAATCAGCTTCCCAAAGGCAAACCTCATTTTGGAAGTTTTTCTTTAAAGTCCCTATAAAGAAATAAATCCTATGATCCTTCGGAATATCTTTTACCTTTTTTTCAATCTTTGGAAGTCCTCAATGTGCTCCACTATTGAACCCTTTTGTTTGAGATTTATCAATTGGCTAAAGAAGGTATTTCTCTTTGTATCCTCATAATGTTATACCAATTATTCTGCAAATGTTGTCCACATGAAAAAAAAATTATGAGAACAAAGCCATCGATATCACACACATTTTTTTTTCTAAATATAAAGATGAAAATCTTACCTTCTCTTTGTGTGCCACATAATGTAGATCAAAGAATTGCTCTAGTAGTAGTATCCATGTTACTGAATCCTTGTCATCAAACTTCCTCATATATATATTTGGAATGTGGCTAGTCTTCAAACCACTATTGGAGTCTCTAAAATCATAATTTGTATTCCTTTTGTCCTCATCATGATTTTCATGGAGTACCTTGTCACCACTAGGAAGAATTTATTGTAGCAACTTTGTCAAACCTTCCTTCAAGCCTTCCAATTCCCTTTTCATTTATGTTTTTAAACCATACTTCAAGCCTTCCATATTGACATTCATCATTGCTTCTATGTCCTATTTTAAACCATTATTCAAACCATCCATCTTAGTTTCCAATTCATTTTTTGTTTCTCCTTTCGAGAGTGAAATTTGTTACATTTGGTCTCGTAATTTTGATATATCATGTTTCATAATTTACTTCTCTTCTTCATGCATCATAGTAGAGCTTTCCAGTTGCTTAATAGTTGTGTATATTTTTTTAGAGGTACTTTAGAATCAAACAATGATATCTATGCTTCATTATTCCCTTTTAATCACTTCAAACTAATTTTTCAAACAAAGTTTATGAAAATTTATTTTCTTGATTTTTAGGAGATCGATATTGAAATTAATGTATCTTTGTAATTTTAGATCTCCAAGGTCTAAAATTTCATCTTATGGTAGCCCTATGAGTCTTCTTTCCAATTCCATGTCTTACCAATATTTGATTCTTCAAGAAAATTTTATTCCCAATATCCCACAATGTCTTGATTATAGACTAGTTCAGTAGAGAGAACTTGTACAAAGTGCTACATGTCATTGTTTCGACCTTAGAATCTATAAATCATACAAAACAAACTAAATTCCATTCTCTTTCAGGAAATTTTTATGAAATTCGAATCTAATGTTTGGAGAGAAACTTATGACGGGTTTTCCTAGGTCACCTTTTTGAGATTGAATTCCGGAGCCTGCAAAATCTCAAGTTATTTGGACCATATCTTAGAAAATATATTGAACCAAGATATAAGATTTTTATAATAATTTCACCAATATTCTAGCTCTACGTGATCGATATTTCATATTTTTAATCCTCGTAGAAAAAAGGTGATAGTGAAAATACCAAGATGACCTATTTGAAGCAACGAAACCCTAAAATCGAAAGCTCTAAAACCAAATGTTATGCAACCAACTCACAAAATAGAAGGAATCTAAGGGGTCATAATATAATAGACCTCCTTTGTATATATAGGAATCTAAGGGGTCATAATATAATCAAATCCTACATAACAATAATAATGTAAGGGAACAAAAATAACAATATCGGAGCTACATGAGAACAATAATAACAATAGGTAGATACAATAAAAATAACAATAAGGGAACTACACTAGCATTATAGGGACCTAACATATCTTTTCTTGCAAAGAGGACCTTGAAAGGGAATTCGAGATGAAAGACATGGGATTAATGCATTACTTCCTTAGGTTGGACTTATGGCAAGGTGAAGGTGAATTTTTTATGTCTTAGGAGAAGTATGCCTCTGCAATACTTCAAATATTTCACATGGAGAATTATAAACATATGGACACACCTCTAGCTACAAACTGGAGGAAGAATAATGTCACTTCAGGTGAATAGGTTGATGCTACCATTTATAGGCAACTTGTGGGGTCTTTGATGTATGTTGTGGAAAAAATACCTGCCATGTGCTATGCAGTCAACCAGATTAGCCAAGATATGGTGAGGCCTACCAAGATGTATTGGAAGGAAGATAAGCATGTGTTACGATACCTTAGAGGCACTACTGAGTATGGATTATGGTACAAGATGACATAAGGAATTAAGCTTCAAGGCTTCACCAATGTAGATTGGGCAGGAGTCCACCAGATAAGAAAATTACTTCAGGTGTTACCTTCATTGTTGGGTCTATAGTTATTTCCTAGTACAATAGGAAGCAGAGGTTGTGGTGCTAAACTTAGTAGAGGTTGAATACATGACTGCAATTCAAGAAACATGTGAGGCCATATGGATGTGGAAAATTTTTATGGGTAATTTCAGTGAGGATATGGATCCAATATTTTTATATTGTGATAATAATTGTTGCGTTAGCTCTCTGAGAATATTGCATTTCATGATAGATCTAAGCACATTGATATATGATATCATCATTTGTGGGACTATGTGCAACGGAGAGTTATGTTGCTACAATACATTCCAACTGAGGAGAAATATTTTGACATCTTGACAAAGGCATTTTCAAGAGGTATATTCGAATTTCATAAGTGCAAGATAGGGGTGGTGAAAACCCCTTTCTTGCTAAGAGGGAGTCTTAGAAAATTTAGCAAGAAAGGCTCAATTTGACGTTAGCCTTAGTCAAATTGAGTAAATTTAATTTCCACATAAGCACGACAACATGGAGGTAGTTAAAAAATGTGATATGGATCTTTTCACTCAGTTAGATCATAAAATTCAAGTTTTTGGGCTTGGAGTTCAGTCATGCATGTGTTGATTGCTAAATTTTAGCAATCTAGTTTAGTTATTTTCAGTTGTACTAAGTTATTTGACATCTAACTATTAATAGAGTCAGTTAAAGGCCAGTTGTGCAGTGATACAACAAACTGACTCAAAGATGTGTCAGTTAATTGATTAATCAACCAAAAATAACTCATGCATGCATGGAGTTTGAATTTCTCAGCTAGAATGGAGGAAACAAAGTATAATGTAACATGTGTTGAATACTAGCTGAGTGTATAGTTGTTGCATGGAGTCAGGAAATCAATTCTTTGGTAATTTCGCAATGAAATAAGGACTTCCCTATTTTTGAGGAGCTCAAATTAGCTCAAATTTGTGTAAGGGAATAGGAGGAAGGAGAAGGTATAAATTAAATAAGTGCTGGCTATAGGCTCTATTTCAGAAGAGAGACCGATGTTTCTTTTTCAGGTTGTTCTCAAAGATGGAGCAAGCAATTGTAATAGTTTCTCTATTCAACTGAGTAATGCAAAGAGGCTTGAGGGGTTTTTCTTCATTTGGTTCCCCTAGAAATCATTGTGTACTTGTGTTTTTTCTTGTTGCATGTATATGCATGTTGTTCTAAATTATGAATTTCATTTCACATATTAGTACAATAGTATTTGTGTCTCCTGATTTCAGATCGAATTCTTGAGCAATTGCAATTTCTATCAAATTTTTGCATATGCTTATCATTTTATTAGTGTTTCAACCCCATATTTTCTTCATCTTCCTCTTTCTTGACGTATTCTGCCTTGTAAACTAGAATAAATACCCTATAGTCCATGTTTACCTCAATGCATATACCTCCTTCCTCTTATTCTTTCCCATCCCTTCCCTAATTTGCTATATTACTCTATTCTTGTTATGTAAATTAAGGGTGATGGGAGAAGCCATTTTATGCTATGTGATCATCATCATGACTAGGATTCTAGTATAGAGTTGGAAAGACATAAACCGCCATAACTATGACTAATGCATCATGCCTAAAAATTCCATCATCATGTACCATTCTTGTAACATCATTGCTTGTCGAGTTTTTATCTAGATGCATAATCAACTTGGTGCCAAAAATTCCAATATCACTATTCTCCTACGTCAATATCATGTTTAGATCTGAAGACATCAATAACCAAGGTTGTGTGGTAAGTGCCATACATGACATCTTTTACTATCACGTAGCTATTAATCCACCATCTAGTGGGATGGTGGGTGAGAGTCAATATTTCCTAGCACACTATCTCGAGAAAGCACTAAAAACATTACTAATGTGATTTTTAGGTTGATTTTATACTAATATTTCTTAATTGCCATGTATTTTGGATTTATAATTTTGAAACAAAACAAAAAAAATCTACAATTGAAAAACATTTTCCCTTAAGTTAACCAAGGTTAACAAGAAATTCTTTGTTACAATGTTATGTTGACATTTTGAATTTTTTTACTAAGGTGTTAATTTCTTTGTTATTTAGGTAATTTCCTTTCTTTCTTGAAGCATACTTAGTCAAAATCAACTAGTCCTTTGTTGATATTTTAAATAAATCAAAGGAAACTTAGTCAAACTTGATTTGTAATCTCATTTCTTTGTAAGTTATTGGACACAAGATTCAATTTGATCATCTTGCTCTTGATTTAACATCCTTATTCTCATGTGCGTTTTGATTTTCATGTGAATATCTTTATTTCATTGTTTGTTTCCAACATGTAACAATTATTTGGACTAGAGGAAACCTAGGAAACCATCCTCTCTAAAGGGAAATAAGTTAAATCATTAGAAATAATTTTCTTTTTGAATTTAAATTTTACAAATTCCATATAGTTGTTTCTTTAAATTTTTTTTAATAAAATTTATAAATATTTTATTGCATGTTAGAAATAGATAATGTCAAATATAGCCAATGATAATGGTACCAATGGAAATTTTCAGGAGGAAATACTTAGTAGAGCTTTGTCTTTAGTGATTGGTGATACCTCAAATGATTTTGAAGATTATGATTACATTGAAATCCCATGTAATTCTGATTATGTTAATACAACATAAATAATCAATAGAGCTTTACAATTAGATGTTAGTGACATCCCTTTTAATGATGTGAATGCCAATGACAATATTGACCATTTTTTTGTTGAGAATGTTAATGATGCCATCCTCCTCAAGTTGGATCAATTGAGTGGTATGTTTTTTGTTACATTTATTATGTGTACTGAGTGCTAAGGACTAAAAAAATATGTGTTAGTAGATCGATGATTGAAAACCATTATAATCAATATGAGCATTACAACGAAGGAAAGACATATTACCTTATGGTAATATTTTATTCATCATAAGAGGATGAATTATATGTTTATTTTTATTTTTTCAAGACCTTATTAACATTTCCAAATTTTACTATCATACATCTTATTTTTAAATTAGGAAAATACATAAATAAGAGTGTTGATACTTGATTTCTGACTCCACATGATAGTAGTGATACTGTAATATTCATAAATTAGCACATAGCTAGTTGGAATATTAAAATTTCATTTTGCTTCTTAATTTGCTGAATAAGAGGGTATGGAGACCCATAAATATCCTTAATATGAATAAAATCAACGTCAATGTGAAAGGAGGACATCTTGGTAGCTTAATTGAGCACCCTTAGGTGTGAAAAGGGGCTGGAACACATAGACTGGGTCAACTTTGACCAAATCAACAACATTGTCATGGAGAAGTGGACATTTATGGAGGGACAACACAATTTTAGTTCGATACTTTTTGCATGGAAGTAGTGTCTTAAATGAGTGGGGCCTAGGGTTAAGAAGATCATCACTTATATGAGGAAGAGGATGGCAGCCATATTTTATTATGAATGTTTGGTTAATTATGTTTTGATATATGGTCTATTTAGACATATAGCTTTCTTCATTTGTTTAGCTAAGATTGCAGTGTTGTTTAGCACAGGGTTTTCCTAGTCGAGAATCCCACCTCTTTCCTTGGGAAGCCTCTAGGAAGAACTTTGCACTACATTTCCACATTCAGGCATCAGGACAAGCTTCAGTCTTGTGGTACAACGTAGTTTCTGTTGAGAGATTTGCTGTGTTACAGGTTGCAGCAGTGGAGACTAGATCTGGGTGATTTTTGATCTATTTTTCAGTGGAGGAAGGTTTCCTTCCATTGGGAGGCTAGTGAGGAAGGCCTTTGAGCCTTATTATAGCATTTGGCATCAGCCCACTTACTTATTTTCCCCTATATCACAGTTTATATCTTGGACTGCGTTATTTTCAGGGAGGAGTTGTAGGGTGGTTTCAGTACACCATTTGGGGAGGAGGTTTTCTAGAGAAGGGATCAACCTTTCATCCAGAGCTTATATTGGAGGAGGCTACATTATTTGGCATATCAGATTAGCCACACCTTTCCATTTTATATGTTGCAGTGAATCTTCAGCCCTAGATCTTTGATTCCCATCTTGTATAGTGGTGTATTTCTGAAAAACATTTTTGGGTATAGAAGTTTTATAAATACTGTGATGTATTTCTAGACTCCCCTGATCTAACAATTAAATCAACTATTAAATACATAATCCTTCTACTCAATTCTTTGCGGAAATTAAATTCCCAATTGCAAACACATGAAGAAAATCAATCACACATAACACATAAGTTTTTACCGGGAAATATTAAAGCTAAAAACCCCAACTATCATATATTATTTACATCATGGAATCATGAAACAATCTCATACAAATGTCAGCCCTTAGAGCTCTCAGTACAATATACAATTGTCTCACACTGTCATACAAAAATTGGTTCACACATGCACCAGTTTACTCCCTCCTGATAGCATGCCTCCACTACGCAATTCCCGTTGAAGAAGATCCCTGAATGAATTCGATCTTGCCTTGCCTTGACTGTGCAATCCTAATTGGAAATTCCAATGTGTGTAGATGTATTGAATGCATCACTATAGTCAAAACTAATAGTCAAATACACCCTTTCACCCATCTCTCCACTCGGTCTCCACTGGATCTTACATGTAAGAATTAGGGGAATTTTGAGGTCTATAATGGGCCTCCTAAGGAAATAATAAAATAATGGCTAAATCAATAAAATAGTATTTATGAATTTACAATTCACTTTTTACACCAAAATCCTTGTAACCATGGTTAAATTCAATTGAAAAGTTGTACCAAAATAAAATTAATATAAAAAATTGTATTGATATGACTATAAATAAAAATGATTTTTTCAAGAAAAAAGTCATTATCATTGAACAACTACTACATTTGTGCTGTGTACTTAAATAACTTAAAAATAAATTATAAATATAAATTCTTAAATTCTTAGTTGTACAACATACCATTAATTAAAATTTATATTATTTATATTATAAAATTGAATTATATAATAACATGTAATTAATATACTATATAAAAATCAAATAATATAATAAAATAAATAAAATATATTATTTTATGTATTAATTTTATATTATATATTGAATTGATTTGATTTATAACATAAGAAGAAATAATATATAATATAAAAATTAATATGATATATTAAAAGTGTGTAAAGACATGAAGATTCTATAGGGATATGCATTGTTTCTTTCAAAAAATATGAAATGATAATAATAATATTTTATTCTAAAAGTGTAAAATGACATTTATTATGAGTATTTTACTTTGTGACTTTAAAATTACTTAGAATACTACCATAGTTAACCATGATTTTTTATCCACCATTGAGAATGTGACAAGTAAGTACATTTAACTCAAGCAATGCCACCTCGACCATGGGGGATGATGTCATCCCATAAAATGTGATTGGTTTTCATAAAGTGAATTTTGATTGTACATTTTCCTTAAGAGGCCCATTTTTGACCTCAAAATTCCCCTAATGTAGTTAACTGTTGTATTTCTTTAGTTGCAAGTAAGACACTTCTTGTGAATTAATTTACTCATTTCTCACTAGTATATCTTTAGTTACAACTAGCACAACTGAGTTTAACTCACTTAACTGAGTTAAACTAAATAACAACTCACATAACTACTCTTCCAACTCTGTTACAACTCTGCCACAATTAGTTACAATGAAGTCCATTGTGCATGTCCCAACAACCAACCTTGGAATGCGTAATTCCTTCATCTAACTATTTTTCCACATCAGTTAATTGAAATCAAGTGCTTCAAGAGAATAAGTAATTATTTATTGTCTAATTATCATTACGGGTTAATAATAATCGACATGCATCCTATTTTTAGATTTGTGATCTATAAATAGACTTTGCTCATGATCTGAAAATAGAAGCTCATCTAAAGATATAATTTTCTCAGCCATCTAGAATTATTATCCTGCTAATTTTAGAATATGCTAATCATTCTAAAAATAGACATATACCTAAAAATAACCTGCGGGCCCCACCTAGTGAAGGTGCTTAATTTTCACTAGGATCATCATCTTGTTGAATCTCAACACTCCCTCTCAACAAGAAATGGATTATCCCTCACCATGATCCTGTCTCTATGGTATTCGAATTTTCTCCTGGTGAGCACCTTCATCAGAATATCTGCATCCTAATCTTCCGTAGGAATGTACTAAAGCAACATGATCTTCTGCTACACACACACAATCTCTGATATGATGATACCAGATATCTATATGCTTAGATCTATCATGAAACACAAGATTAATTGAGAGTTTGATGCAACTCTGATTATCAAAATGAATCATTGTAGGATCTAAATTAGAACCGAACAAACTGACCAGGACCTTCCTCATCCAGATGGCCTCACATGCAGCTTGAATTGCTGCCATGTATTCTTCTTTTGTTGAACTGAGTGCCAAAAATCTCTATTTCCCGCTGTACCAAGAAATAGTTGTAGATCCGATACTGAAAATACCTCCTGATGTGCTCTTTATTTCCGTTGGGCTGCCTACCCAATTTGCATCCATGAAGCCATGCAACTTCACCTCATCTGTCTGTCTGTACCATAAACCATACTTTGATGTGCCCCTAAGATATCTCAGGACATAATTTCCCGCCTTCCAAAAGAGCTTGGTAGTCTTAACCATTGCTTGACTAAGTTGGTTCACCGCATATCATATGTCTGGTCTTGCATTAACTAAATACATGAGAGAAACCAAAACTATTGATAGACAATAGCATCCACTACCTCTGTCGATGTAGCATCCTCTTTCCTCTAGTTTCCTGGAAGAGGAGTATCCATGGGTTTGCAGCCCTCCATGTGAAACTTACCGAGTATCTCCCTTGCATACTTTCCTTGAGACACAAACAGTTCACCTTCTCACTGCCATATTTCCAATCCAAGGAAATAATGAAGGAGGCCCATATCCTTCATCTCGAACTCCTTTGCAAGGTCCTCCTTGCATGAGTGTATCAGCTGCTCATCACCAATCAGTATTAAATCATCAACATAAATAAAAACGATTAAAAGATTACCCTCCACCACAATCTGGTATAGGTTTTCATCCGCCTCACTCTTGGTGAAGCCAAGTCCAGTGAAATAGTTGTCGATCTAAGTGTACCAAGCATGGGTTTCTTGCTTCAGCCCATACAACGCTCTTTTGAGTCTGCACACATGCGACTTGCTGCTGAAGATCTAAAATTCTTCAGGCTGCTCAATGTACACTTCTTCCTCAATGATCACATTAAGGAACATAGTCTTCACATCCATCTGATGAATGTGCAAACCCATCTGTGCTGAGAGAGAAAGGATCGTCCTTATGGTAGAATACCGTGCGACAGGTGCAAAGGTTTCTTCATAATAAATCCCCTCGATCTGTGAGAAGCCCCAGGAAAAAAATCTTTCCTTATACTTCTCAACACTCCCATCAACAGCTTGATTTTCCTTGTAGATCCATCTTGAACCTACCACTAATTTATCAAATGGCCTTGGAATAATCTACCAAGCACTGTTTCTGACAATGGAGTCATACTCCTCCACCATTGCATCTACCCATGTGGGCTCCTGCACTACTTCTTAAAAGGAAGATGGCTCTGTCACAATACATTTTCTCATGTGAGTTATGTATCCAATGAATCGGTCAAGCAACTGTCTCTATCTGCGCTGTGAAGTAGTGGCTCCTACATTCTGTGCTGCATCAAGCTTCAACCTCTCAGCTTCAATGGTATGCCTTCTACCAGTTCTGATGTTTGGCTTTCCGTGAGTGGACTCCTCCACTCCATGATCCTCCTCCTATGGATGATCCACATCTAGAGGCTCATCTTTGGGAACAAGAAGTTCCTCCTCCGCATGCAAGTGTAGCTCCCTCTCAAGCGACAACTTCATGGCTTTCTCCTCATTGAATTTTATATCCCATCACACCAGAGTCATTCGAATGTTTGGAAAATACACACGATAATTATTGGGTGTTTCTATGTACCCCAAAAATATCCCAACTTTAGCAGTCAGCTCCAGCATCTTCCTAGCATTCTTGGTCACATGCACATAAACAGATGAGCCAAAAATCTTAAAGTGAGAAACATCTGGTTTCTTACCAATAAAATATTCTTCAGGTGTACTCATGCCAAATACTCTATGAGGAAAATGATTTTGCACATTAACCATAGTGTTGCATGCTTCCGCCCACAAGTCCATTGGTAGGGTCTGATCATGCAACATATCTTGTGTAGCACCCACGATCATTCTATTCTTCCTCTCAGTGACCCCATTCTACTGTGTGTTATGAGGTGCTATGAGTTCTCTTTGAATTTCTTCTTTGCTACAAAATTCTTTGAATTCGTTTGAGATATATTCACCACTGTTATCACTCCACAGACACTTCACTTGCTTCCCCAAATATTTCTCCACCAATGCTTTAAACTCACAGAACTTTGAGAATGTTTGATCCTTATTCTACATGAAGAATATCCAACATCTACGAGAATAGTCATGAAAAAAAATAACATAATACCTGTTTTTTGCTATTGAAGCAACTGAGAATGGTCCACACACATCTTTGTGAACTCTCTCTAGGATCCGCGAAGCACAGTTCTCCTTTTCATGAAAGGTGGTCTTCAAAAACTTACCCATATTACATCCTTTTCACTGATCTATCTGTGCAAGTGTACCCTTGGGAAGTCCAGTAGAAATCTGCTGCAAAATCTTCAGGGCGCCATGGTGAAGATGGCCCAATCGCCTATGCCATAATTCGCCCTCATCCCGGCTCACCACTTCTTCTTCTTTGCACACCATTGCAGTGCAGCCATCTACCTCTAGCTTGTAGAGATTCTTAACTTGAATTCCTATCCTCTTCGTTTGACTCATTGTTTTATGTCATAGGAAATATTTTCCATCGCTAAAAGCAACGTTATAACCTGTGTCCTCCAACATCACAACTGAGACCAAGTTCTTCTTTAGACCTAGAACATGCATAACATCTTTCAACAGAAATGGTTTACCTGAATCCCTCTCAAAGGTAATGGTACCAATGCTGGTCACATTGTATCTTCCATCGTCGCCTATATCTATATGCATTTGGAGATCTTTCTCCTCTAAGCCGCTGAAAAGCTCCTTATCTCTCATCATGTGGAAGGAAGCACCACTATCATGATACCACAACGATCCCATTGCGCTTAAAACCAAGAATGCGATCAAAGAGAAACCAAGTTCAAATTGCGAGGCGTGGGCCTCACCAGCTGCAGCTCTAATAGCCTTCTTGTTCCTATTTTTCTGTGGGAAGTTAGTGGCGAGATGCCCATGTTCGTGACATTGAAAACACTTCACCTTGGACAAATCCAGCTTCTTGCCTTTAGCCTTGGATTTTGAATGGGATTTATTCCCCTTCCCTCTCCTCGCTTTGGCAGCCAAAGAAAAATCCTCTTCATCATCATGCTTTGTTGAAGAGCCATCCCTGGTGTTCCGCTCGAACTCCTCCTGCACTAGATCCGACCATATTCGTTCCCAATCCGGCAGTTTTTCCTATTCGTTGATAGAGTCTTAATAACTATGCCAACTCTTCGGAAGACCCAAGAGAGCCAATCTCGCCAAATCATCATCAACAACTGTGATTCCCACACTCCCCAGTTCATCCCTACATTGGACAAACTTCGTGAGATACTTTGGAATACTGTTGCCCTTCTCCATTTTGATTTTTCTGAGTTTATCTTTCAGTGCCAAATTCCTATGGTCACTGCTGTTTTGGAAAAGATATGTCAAAGCCTTACACATTGAAAATGGAGTGGCTTTCCCATGAAGGCTTGAAAAAATATGGTCTTTCACACCTTCCAACAGAATCCTTCTCATCTTCGCTACTTTCTTTTTCCAGGCATTAAGTAATGCAGCATCCGTCGAAGTGGGCTTAGGAATGTCGTTGTTGATGAACTCCTTCAAGCCATTATCTTCAAGCACCGCCTCCATCCTGTCCTTCCAGGCTATGTAGTTCGAGATTCCCTCGAGTGCATACTCCAACCGCAACCCATTGGAAGCCATTTCAATGTTTACTCAACTCTTAGACCAAGAAATTCTTGCAGCAAATTCGTATTTTTCCTCCAACAAAACTCAACACTGCTTCAATATTGCAATCTTCAATGATTAACACTACTCTGATACCATGTAGAAATTTTATAAATACTGCGATGTATTTCTGGACTCCCCTGATCTAACAATTAAATCCACTGTTAAATACAGAATCCTTCTACTCAATTCTTTGCGGAAATTAAATCACCAATTGGAAACACATAAAGAAAAGAAATCAAACATAAAGCATAAGTTTTTACCGGGAAAGCTTAAAGCTAAAAACCCCAACTATCATATATTATGTATATCATGGAATCACGAAACAATCTCATACAAAGCTCAACTCTTAGACCTCTCAGAACAATATAAAATAATCTCGCACTGTCATACAAATATTGGTTCACACATGCACCAATTTACTACCTCCTGACAGCCTGCCTCCACTGCGCAATCCCTACTGAAGAAGATCCATGAATGAATTCGATCTTGCCCTTCCTTGACTGCGCAATCCTCATTGGAAACTCCAATGTGTGTGTAGATGCATTGAATGCATCACTATAGTCACAACTGATAGTCAAACACACCCTTTCACCTATCTCTCCATTGGGTTCCACTAGATCTGACATGTAAGTAGTTAACTATTGTATTTGTTCAGTTTCAAGAAAGACACTACTTGTGAATTAATTAAATAATTAATTCACTCATCTCTCACTAGTGTATCTTTAGTTACAACTAGCACAACTGAGTTTAAATCACTTAAATGTGTTAAACTAAATAACAACTCACTTAACTACTCTTCCAACTCTGTTACAACTCTACCACAATCAGTTACAACCCTGCCACAATTAGTTACAACGAAGTCCATTGTGCATGTCCCAACAACCAACCTTGGAATGCATAATTCCTTCAGCTAACTAGTTTTCCATATCAGTTAACTGAAATCAAGTGCTTCAAGAGAATAATTTATTATTTATTGTATGATTATCATTAAGGGCTAATAATAATCGACATGCATTCTATTTTTAGATTTGCGATCTATAAATCGACTTTTCCCATGATCTAAAAATATAAACTCATATAAAGATAGAATTTTCTCAACCATCTAGAATTAGTCTCCTGCTAATTTTAGAATATTCTCATCATTCTAAAAATAGACATACACCTAAAAATAGCTTGCGGGCCCCACCTAGTGAAGGTGCTTAATTTTCACTAGGATCATCATCTTGTTGAAACTCAACATTGGGTTCTTTTTTGGAGGTTGTTTAGAGCCTTGATATTCATTGTACATTATATTTGAGGCATATATCAGCTCCTCATCTTTCTATGTTCCTTTGTTGTAGCGGTGCACCTTATGACTGCGATGTAGCACTCTTCCGACATTTTGATATAGTAGCAGCACCTCAACATTGAGGTTTTTCTTCATTGGAGGCTTATTGTGTCTTCTTAAATGTTGTTTGGCCCATTATTTTATACATATATGCTATTTTTATGATGAATGGAAGGTATCCATATTGGCCTCATGTTTTTATATGAGGTTTTACACTACTATTCCGACATTTTGTTCTATATTCCTGCTTTTCCCATTTGGGAATATTATAGTGGTATCAAAGCATAATATTGGCTCAGCTTGTGCATCTTAAGCCAATATATCATCATAATATGGAGATCATTTCACAGATAGATAGAAGAGGTCTCTCAGAAGAAACCGGAAGTATGATTATATAGATGTAGAGAAGACAAGGGTAAAATCACTTATCAGGAGGAGATCTACCACCATTTGGAGATAGAGATGAAGCAATTTCTTTAACTAGGGAAGCTCCTGTATCTTTGCAAGAAGTTCCAAAGGATCTTACATATGAAGATCAGGAGCATCATGTGTCTATGTTGATAGGAAATGAGACAAAACAATGGAGGAAGTGTATTCCAACATTGAATATAGTCGTGGGGATACACCATATGAAAGATCATTCCCTTGTGATCAAGACTTTTGACACGAATGAGATGTTGAGTGTACATGGGTTAATTACATTTGGAGAAGACACCTTAGACTGTGAGATCTTGTAGAAGGTAGGAGAAGATGAGAAGGAGGGCTAACATCAAGTGATTGGGAACATACACACCCATCCTTTTCAGGAGTTTTATGCACAAAAGTAGGAGGATGATTTGCACAATGAGGGCAGGGAAAAATCAATCCACTCACGTATACAGCCTGCTCTAGGCCTTGATGTTTCATTACATGGAGGCATTCCACCAAGGAGACCCCCTAAATGGAAGATGATCAAAGAGTTATCTCAACATATTGCACCACTCATAGATCCAGGAGGAGTGGGAGCATTGGGAGGCCATGGTACAATGCTGAGAGTCTTGGGTAGACTCAAGGAGGAGGGAGACATTCTCCCAAGATCATCATTACCCACTCTCATCTTAGATCTTGCACTGAGAAAGGAGCAACAAAGGGAAGATAACAACCTTCCCTTATGTGAATTTGGCATGGGAGATGTCAAAGAGGAGGACAACCATATGAAAGATGCTTTATGTGATAGATCATTAGTGTTGCCAATTTGGAGGATAGATCCATATTGGAAATCCCAGTTGTTGGTGGATTATTCCAAGGATATTTTTACTTGTATGATCTTGATGACCCGCTACAAGAGGATGTATATTTAGTCAGAGATGAGGTAATCTACTATCATGGTAGGATCTTCTTATCTAGAGCCTCAAAGCTAAAGGAGAAGTTACTACATACAGCACATGAAGATTTTCTCTTCGGCCATACTTATTCCATGAAAGAATAACATACCATCATGGAGGGATATACTTGGGAGGGCTTTGAAGGGGAGATATATCAGCATTTCACATTTTCTATCTTGGCAGCTTAATTTCTGTCTTGGACTTATCAACCACCCTACCTTGGAAGCTTAATTGGGCACACATATACTAGGTCAACTTTGACCAAATCAACAACGATGTCATGGAGGAGTGGACATTTATGGAGGAAAAATGCAGTTTTAGTTGGAGACTCTTTGCATGGAAGTAGTGTCTTAAATGAGTGGAGCCTAGGGTTAAGAAGCTCATCACTTATATAAGGAAGAGGATGGAAACCATATTTCATTATGAATGTTTGGTTAATTATATTTTGATATATGGTTTGTTTAGACATATAGCTTTCTTCAGCTGTTTAGCTAAGATTGCAGTATTGTTTAGCACAGGGTGTTCCTGGTCGGGAATCCCACCTCGTTCCTTAAGAAGCCTCTAGGAAGAGCTTTGCACTACATTTCCACATTCAAGCATAAGGCCAAGCTTCAGTCTTGTGGTAAAACACAGTTTCTGTTGAGAGATGTGCTGAGTTGCAGGTTGCAGTAGTGGAGACTAGATCTAGGTGATTTCTAATTTGTTTCTCAGTGGAGGAAGGTTTCCTTCCATTGGGAGGCTGGTGAGGAAGGTCCTTGAGCCTTATTGTAGCATTTCGCATTAGGCCACTTATTTATTTTCCCCTACAGTGTAGTCTCTATCTTGGACTACGTTATTTTCAGGGAGGAGTTGCAGGGTGGTTTCAATAAACCATTTGGGGAGGAGGTTTTCTAGAGAAGGGATCAACCTTTCATCTAGAGAGTCTATTGGAGGAGGCTAAATTATTTTCCATATCAGATCAGCCACACCTTTCCAGTTTATATGTTGCAGTGAATCTTCATCCCTAGGGCTTTGATTCCCATCTTGTATATTGGTGAATTTCTGAAAACCCTTTTTGGGTTATTTTCTGGAGGTTTTTTAGAGCCTTGATATTCATTGTACATTATATTTGAGGCATATATCAGCCCCTCATCTTTGTATGTTCATTTTCTGTAGCAGTGCACCTTATGACTACGCTATAGCAGTCTTCCGACATTTTGATATAGTAGCAACACCTCAATATTGAGGGTTTTCTTCATTGGAGGCTTATTGTGTCTTGTTAAATGTTTTTTGGCCCATTATTTTATACATATATGATGTTTTTATGATGAATGGAAGGTATCCATATTGGCCTCATGTTTTTATATGATGTTTTACACTATTATTCCAACATTTTGTTCTATATTCTTACTTTTCCCGTTTGGGAATATTACAGATACTCATAGTGATGGTAATGAACTTGATACTATATTTCCTTCTAATGATGGTGCTAATGGACTACACCCAAATAAAATGGAAAAGAAAGGTAATTATATGCAAATGGAGGACGGGAAATTTTCCATTTTCAATGACTTATTACTACACTTTTGTAGGAGGATGCGCATCAAGAGGATGACACCAGGATTGAACATAGTAGTAATGTTTGACCAATATTTGGTACATTATTTTTTTTTAAGAATTAGAGGTAATATTATGCTCCCATAATTGCATAATTTTCCTCAGACGTATAGAGCGGTTTGTGTTCTTTTGAAATATTTAAGGATGGAATATAACAAAATTTATATATTAGCTAATTCCTACATGATTTGTTATGGAGACACCACAAAACTGAAAACGAGGAATTATACATATGTTATACTAGTAGATATCAAGATGATGAAGTGATGATGAAAGTGATTCATAAGATTCTTCATTTTATTCCCATCATTCTATGTTTCCAACTAGTATTTCAGTGCAATAAACTCACATGATTTTTTTATTTTCATGCACGAAATAGTAGTGGAGATGATTTTATGTAGATATGTGTTGATTTTTCCTTATGGAGGGACACTAAGGAAGAACGATCATTTTTACAAATAAACCTCATGGTGTTAATCCATTGCAACGTCAACTAGAAACTAATGATTTTAGTTCATTTGTGAAGGCTAGATGCATTTCCTCAATGTGGCTAATGATTGTTATAAAAAAAATCCTTTCGTGTGGATATTGATGAAGAAGAAGCACATGATTCTGAGATTGATTGTTCTTTCAAACTAAATCCCTTAACCTTGAAGTTGAAGGCACAAAATCCTATAACCACTAATATTATACCAGTTTTTTCTCATAATTCAGACTTATCAATCCACAGACTAAGTAGCCATAACAAATCATTTTATACATCATCTTTTTTTTTATAATCTATTAATCTCCATAATTTAAATATGAATTCAGTGATCCCAAAACCATTTTTTCACCTTTATTTACCTGCACTGACGTACATCAATGTGATAATAATATAACTAGGTGCCATTTTTTCACCTTTGAACATATCTAGGTGCATGTGCTCCTAGATTTGTTTATAAATAAACATTGACATATTTAATTAAATATCTATTGATGTAAAATATTTAATTACTAGGTGCATATATTTACCCTAATATTAGGGTTTTAAAATTTAATTACTAGATGCACACAATGAACTTAGCACAAGAAAAACAATTTTAACATAATATACTAGTATGAAAAATCAATATGTGCATACATGATCATTACCTTACATATGGATTGATAGTAGACAATAAAAGTACAAGTTCCTAACAATTAAATTATTTCATAATGCAATAATAAGAAGCAAGTTCACATAGCCTTAAGATGTTACATGCTCTTCTATATCATGAATATAGGTGCACACAAATTTAATTCAATTAGGAATTTGATCAATGCATACATAATCCAACATCATTTTGTCACATTATACCATTCATAGCCACTAGAAATCCACTCTTGGTTGTTGAATGGTTTGACTCACCACGGAAGGGGACCATTTGATAAGACCAGATTTTTGGATGACAAAAGTCATGGTAAGGTATTAAAACAAATCACATTAGTTTACCTCAACATGCATAATAAAATTTCAGCATAATCACATCACAACTCCATGGAAATGTGACTAAATCTCTATCCATCTTCGCAACTTTGTATAAAGTGATTGTCTCATGGCATGACTTTGATTTTCAAAATCCCTAAGGCTTCTCATGAGTATATAGAAGCTAGTATAAAACTAGGGATCAAGTCAAATCCTCTTTGAAACCCATTTTATGGTAATTTTACAATTATTGTTCATGGGAATGGGCTCCCACTATATCTATCACTAAATTGACCCTTTAGACCCATGGGGTGGTTATATTATCAAGTTCTTATTCACACCTTATCAACAAAACATAAAGTCATAATATGCCTCCAATCATAGATCACATACGTAAAAAATAACTACCACCTTCTGACTATCATATGACCAACATAAATCACATATATCCATTGTATCTACCATCAACAAAAAATTTCAAATCATAAAGTGTGTTAGCCAAACCATGAGCATTCATTTAGTCCTTAGATGCATAACTTACTCATATTCAACTTTAATTAAATAGTTAGATTATACTTGCGTTATACATTAGGATTCACTCATTATGAATATCATGAAAATGTGCATCTTGTGTTATATATTAGGATTCACTCATTATGAATATCATGACAATGCGCATCATATGTAAAAATAATTTTTATCACTTACAATATCATGCCATCGTAATATAATAAATATAGATGTATATTCATATCTATGCCTAAGCCAAAATAACATAAAAACTACTATATTATAATGTAATATTATAATGTACTTGTCTATAAAATCACTAAGCTATAAAAATGCACCTTTTTTCATAAATATAAGAAAACCAATCTAGACATGACATTTGAAGTCTCTATTAAACCAGTCAGTGTGGTTCATCATCTTGTCCTGATGATGAACCACACTATGTGGTTGAAACCCGTAGACAAAAATTTCTTACATGTGATTTTCACCAAAAATTATTATACACATATATAAATGATTAAAATTATATATATATATATATATATACCGGTTTTTCCACATTCAGTTTTTCCGGGGATAGTTGTCCAAAAATAAGTGTACATGTGATTGTTTCTTATGCTTATGTTTCTTACTGTTTTTTTCTCTACATATATAATTGTGAATGTTGCAGTAGTATTTATTTCGAAATTCACATAGAATCTTGTAAATCACTTATCGGAGTAATAATTATGACAAAGTGCAACTATATATATATATATATATATATATATAGAGAGAGAGAGAGAGAGAGAGAGAGAGAGAGAGAGAGATAAATTTTTTTAAATGCGAAAAAATGATTTTTTTTATAAAAACAAATGTTAATATTATAAATATTAATATTGTAGATTAATATATTTTTATTGGTGTTTCTTTATAAAATATTATTATATTAATTAATCTTTTCACATTTTAGAAAAATATTAAAAACAATTTATTTTTCAATATATAAATATTATTTAAAATTATTTGTTTCTCTAATATCTATTTTAAAAAATAAAGAAAATTTAATTTAATTTTAAATAAAATATCATTGGTTTTTATATGAAATAAAGTATTTAATTATTATAACTAATTTATTTATTTTAAAAAAATTAATTAATTTATAAAAAAATATTATTATTATTTTTTAACACACTTTATACTATATTATTTCATCCTCCTAATAACAAGAAAGATAATATGAAATACTACAGATTGCAGATTTTATCTTACAAATAACAACTCCCAACTTTTATTAACTTACACTTTGCATTCTACAATGCCACAAACAAACCAAAAACTTACAACAATTTTCAATAAGATGCGTACTTGCTATTCCCTTATAATAAATGCAATAACTTATGGCTAATTTGCCTTTACAAATTATATATGCGATTTAACTTTGACACATCTATTTATTGAAAATAGAATAGTGATAGTGTTGTATGTTAAACTTCATGCAAATATCAAAAAATATAACAAAGATACCATCCAAAGGGTGAAAAAAGAAAATAACAACTCCCAACTTTTATTAACTACACTTTGCATTCTACAATGCCACAAACAAACCAAAACTTACAAATAATTTTCAATAAGATGCGTCCTCTGCTATTCCCTTATAATCAATGCAATAACTATGGCTAATTTGCCTTTACAAATCATATATGCGATTTAATCCTCACATATCTATTTATTGAAAGTTGAATGATAGTGTCAGAGTGTTAAATGAGCATGCAACATCAAAAAATATAACAAAGATAACAAATCCAGTAAAGGGTGGAAAAAGAAAATAACAACTCCCAACTTTTATTAACTTACACTTTACATTCTACAATGCCACAAACAAACCAAAAACTTACAACAATTTTCAATAAGATGCGTACTTGCTATTCCCTTATAATAAATGCAATAACTTATGGCTAATTTGCCTTTACAAATTATATATGCAATTTAAATTTGACACATCTATTTATTGAAAATAGAATAGTGATAGTGTTGTATGTTAAACTTCATGCAAATATCAAAAAATATAACAAAGATACCATCCAAAGGGTGAAAAAAGAAAATAACAACTCCCAACTTTTATTAACTACACTTTGCATTCTACAATGCCACAAACAAACCAAAAACTTACAACAATTTTCAATAAGATGCGTACTTGCTATTCCCTTATAATAAATGCAATAACTTATGGCTAATTTGCCTTTACAAATCATATATGCGATTTAACTTTGACACATCTATTTATTGAAAATAGAATAGTGATAGTGTTGTATGTTAAACTTCATGCAAATATCAAAAAATATAACAAAGATACCATCCAAAGGGTGAAAAAAGAAAATAACAACTCCCAACTTTTATTAACTTACACTTTGCATTCTACAATGCCACAAACAAACCAAAAAATTACAACAATTTTCAATAAGATGCGTACTTGCTATTCCCTTATAATAAATGCAATAACTTATGGCTAATTTGCCTTTACAAATTATATATGCGATTTAACTTTGACACATCTATTTATTGAAAATAGAATAGTGATAGTGTTGTATGTTAAACTTCATGCAAATATCAAAAAATATAACAAAGATACCATCCAAAGGGTGAAAAAAGAAAATAACAACTCCCAACTTTTATTAACTACACTTTGCATTCTACAATGCCACAAACAAACCAAAAACTTACAACAATTTTCAATAAAATGCGTACTTGCTATTCCCTTATAATAAATGCAATAATTTAAGGCTAATTTGCCTTTACAAATTATATATGCGGTTTAACTTTGACACATCTATTTATTGAAAACAGAATAATGATAGTGTTGTAGGTTAAACTTCATGCAAATATAAAAAAATATAACAAAAATACCATCCAAAGGGTGAAAAAAGAGCCATCGTACCATGTTTCCTCTTACGCGGATCACACCAATGTAAATCATCTACTATATCAACTGAAAGCATGTGTGTGTAAGTGGAAGTGCATTTATCTAATTATTAAGGATAGTTGCATGAGCGTAGCCACACATTTATTCAATTATTAAGTATAATTGCATCCCGTAGCAGGAAAGGTTCCCGTCTTGGCACTCCGCACAGCTTGGCTACAAAGCGGATCATAAGTAGCACGGCATCCTGTAATGTCATCCGCCCAAAAGATAAAACTATATTAATAGTGAAATATGGATCTATGAAATAAACAAGCGAAACGAAACTGTGTTTAATATATATTTCAATAGCTTTTTATATATAGTACAAAATGAGTTAATAGGTGAGTTAATAAAATCGGGGTGAAAGGTATAACACCATTAATTTGTCTCGGTATGTGAAGATCTTATCTATGAGGGTCTCCGCACATCACCTTCTTTGCACTGATCTTTATTAAGGAATTGCATAATTAATAGCAATCGGTTCACTGCAGTATTCCATGACATGATAAGGCCACCTCAGGTTCTCTGAAGTTTGAAAATATTATAATTTCAATTATTGTAAGCCGTTTAAAGGTAGGCTAAGGAAAGGGTTGTACTAGTGGAATCTGTGTGGTGATGAAGAGAAGAATGACTCCAAAAAACAAAGCGTTCTCATCCGAGTTTGCTTTGTATTCTTTTGAGAGGAAAGGTGACGAGTGTAGTTGAAGAATTTTAACAAGGATAAAATGAAATCTTTAGTAGGGAAGCAAGTGCAATATGGTTTACAATAAAGATTAACAAATTAAATGGTTGAACAAATCAAGATTTAGTTGACACTTAAAGCAATATGACTTAAAGGTGGAAAAACTTTCAATCATCTAACATTTGATCTAATGGCACAGAAAGAGAGTCAATGGTACCAGGAGAGTTATTTTAAAAAAAACACCTTATGAGATAATTAGCAATTACACCACATGTTTCAAAAGAAACACCTTAAGGGAATAGCTTAGGAAAGAGTAGCCTAGAAGAAATAAGATGTTGCAGAAAAGGAGCCATCGAATGAAAACCAAAATTTTCTTCCATGGAAGTAGGTAGTGAAATCTTAATGCAATACTGCTTTCTTGAGCCTTATAAAATCATGAGGCCTATGTTGAAGTTAAGTTAAATACCTTGTTTGATCATGCCAACATGAATGCCTCATGAATAAAGAAAGAGATAGTGATTTTCTACATTCAAAATCAAAGGTTGTTTTGGTGAAGTTCCTCCATATTTAATCTTGATCAATTCCTATTGAGTCACCTATGTATTATTTCCTTCATGATCCTTGAAAATATTCAAAATATCACATTGTTCTTTACCACTATGTCCCTCATGTCTGCCATGTTTTTTTTTTTTTTTTTTTTTTTTTCAGTATCGCTGATATGAAGTCGATTTTTTTTTTCTTTGTGTAGACAGTAAAAAATGTATGGAGAGGTGAATTTCATCACTTCTAGAGTAGTAAAAATAAGGGGACTAAGAAAATAGCTCCAACACCGAGAGAGATTTGGTAGCATTTATGGAGTTGGTTAACATGTCTTGTTCTGTCTCGGCATAGCTCTCTTGATCTTGTGTAGAAGAAATGAAATTTTATTTATCTTATATTACATTAACCATGAAATTACCAACATTCATGGCACACTTTCCATCACATTTGTAGAGAAAATTATAACAGAGTATCACACAATTCTTATCAGAGCTAAATGCTCTTATATGCAACAATGATGAATTTCATCACTTAAGAGCGGTAAAAACAACTTTATTGAGTTAAGAGTAGTAAAAACAAGTTTATTGAGAAAACAACTAGTACGCATATGTAGAGAAAATTATAACACAATATCACACTTTTCTAATGAGAGATAAATGCTCCTATATGAAACAACCATTATAGAGAATATTATAACACAGTATCACACTTTTCTTATCAGATCTAAATGCTTCTATATGCAACAAAGATGGCTTTCATTACTTCAAGAGCAGTAAAAACAAGTTTATTGAGAAAACAACTCTAGCACTGAGAGAGATTTGGAAGCAATTGTTGAATTGGTGAACATGTCATGTTGTATGGTGTTGGATATTGGGTATAGCTTTCTTGATCTTGTATACAACACTGTAAATTTTCATGTAGCTTATGCTGCATTAACCATGAAATTGTCAACATTTAAGGCACATTTGCCATCACATTTGTATCACATTTTTCTTATCATATAAATGTTCCTATATGTAAAAACTACCTCGTGCCTGGTATTTTAAATTTGTGCAAGGAGGAGGAGAGGAGGAGTTTCAAGGTGCAAGCTAGAATATGAAGAGAAAGAAGAATCTTGTTTGGGACTTGAGATAAACTCATTCTATGCATATCTAGAGTAAAGCTTAATAAAACAAAATTCACCATTCTTTGAATTTTTTAAATAAATATCTTAAAAATTAAAATATCAATTTAATACATTTTACTCAATTACACATTTAACAATATTCATTTAAAAAATACAAATACAAATTACTATTTTAGATAAAAATAGTACAACATATTTAACAATATTCATTTAAAAAAATATAAATACAAATTACTATTTTAAATAAAAATAGTAGAACACATTTAACAATATTCATTTAAAAAATACAAATACAAATTACTATTTTAAATAAAAATAGTACAAAGAATCACATTATTACCATGGCCTTGGTGTACCTTCCTCTTATTACTTTTTAAATACATTCTTAATCAAATAGTGTCAATTTTGTAAAACTATAATCTACAAGTCTCATTTTTTGTAGCTTTGATGGAAGGGTAGAGTATCTAAATTCCCTTACCCTTTAAGAAGAATTCTCAATTATTGTACCACCCACCTTGACATCCAATCTAGACATCTTAGGTTATTCTAAATTGATCAAGAGTATAGAATTTTCAGGGTGGTGTTCTATGTGCACTAAAATTTCCATGAGGTCCATCACTATGTATGGGGTCAATTGCAACCTTGGATATATTCTATGAGTTGTGATTTTTTGCTTGTGGCTACAATTTAGTTTTGGTTGTCACCTAGTTATCATGATTCAAAACTATGTTATCATCTCAGATCCTTATAGAATTAGATATATTTTGTGAGCTAATGTGATGTTTTGTTTGTCACAATGATTCAAAAATTAGTTATAATACCACAATATTGACTTTCTCGTTATTTGTTTTGTTTATGAACCCTTTAAAAAAACCACAAGAATATTTGGTTTTACATTGTGATCTCCCCAGTGTGGGTGGGGGTTTCAAAAATTGGAGTAAATTGAGTAGTTATTGTTAGAAATTGTTGTATAAGATGGAAAATTTGGATGGTTTGTAGACAATATGTATGTCATAAGAGATATTTGTTTTGAATTTTTTAGTCTTTGTGGCCACCATGCATCTAATGGGATCCATTTCAAATGGTAAATTGAGTAGTTATTGTTAGAAATTGTTGTATAAGATGGAAAATTTAGATGGTTTGTAGACAATATGGATGTTATAAGAGATATCTATTTTGAATTTTTTAGTCTCCGTGGCCACCATGCATCTAATAGGATCCATTTCAAATGAGAACGTAGATAATCACTGTGTGAATGATAACTTGTGATATTTCTAGCCATTTTCTTTGATTGTGGATCGGGTTATTAACTAGAATATACTATCTCTTCATAAGACTCTATAGTATATATTGGATGGAGGGAAAGTTGATGATAAAACCTATACAAAAAACCCCTTATGGTCATTCTCAACTTACTCTATTGTTAATTACATAGTGTCAATTTTGTAAAACTATAATCTACAGGAAGAACCGAGTAGGTTTTTTCTTTTGTAAGTTTTGTTTGGAATTGAAAAATAAAAAATTTATAAAAGCTAAAATTATGTAGTGAAAAACTTTGTTTAAAATTTTAGAATAAAAAGTTGAGTAAGTTTAACATCATATAATATGAAAATTGTTTATGATTATAAAGTAAAAAACATGTAATATATTTTTAGCTACAATTAGCTAATTAAAGATATGTATATAGTTTTTTTGAAGGGAAGAAATTTTATATTCATTAACAAAAAAAAATCCAAAAGAGTATGTATGTAGTTACAAACTGTGTAATTTGACATAGTCAAAATGTTAAACTGAGGTTAAAATCTAATAAATTTTTAATAACAAAATTTTAACGTCAAAGTCACCAAAACTTAAATTCAATCTAACTTATTAAAAGAAAAAAAGAAAAAACTAACATTATAAAAAAAATATGAAAATCTATTTACTTGTGGATCTAATGGCCTAAAACATTTCAATCGTCTAACATTTGATCCAATAAGTAAAACATAGACACACTCACATCTGGAAGAGTTATTTTCAAATAATATAGATTAAATAATATAAATATTATAAATTAACATACATTTCATTATTATACCTTTATAAATAGATTTCAACTCTGATTTTTTTTTAACAACTTTATGTCACACCAAAATGATATAGAGTTTGAAATGGCAAATCAAAAATCAAATTATAAGGATATAAAAAAATTCAAATTCCACCAACATTAAGAAAACCACTTTCTTATTGAAATAGGAGTACCTTTTCTTTATTGAAATCAGAGTTGTCAAATTCATATATTCAGCCTGATAAAGTTTTAATAACAACCACTATCTTTATGGAATTCATATGATTATCCACCATAAATATATTTGGTTTTTCAAATTACTTTAATCTTTAATATTCTTCTCAAAATATATATTCTACTTATTTTATGCAATCGTTTCCATTTTATTATAGAGCACTCAGATACAAGTGTCAAGCTTTTCATGCTTTGATTAACTTTTGGCATAGTCAAATGGGTTGAAAAAAATTAGATCAGTCGTCGAAGTTTTATTGGTGTCATCCATTTTTCTTAAACCGGTTGACCTTCCCCTTCAAAAGTTTCACGCTGCAATGCCATCAATTCTACAGGGAAACTTATCACTAACCCTATTTGTGAGGGATCAAACAAGACATTACAAAAAAAAATTTAATGGAAGAAACACCCATTTTTGCGAACTAAAGTAGCATAGACAGTCCCCAAAACAATTCTCGAAACCTACCTTCAAATATTGTTCTAGGGTGACTTTAAAGACTTAGAATATGTTCTTTAAATCTTCTTCAGGATTGGCTTCAAATTTACTCCATGGGATACAAGAGAGGCTGCTACGAAAATTCTTCCACAAGCCTTCATTAGTGACCCAACAACCTTTCAAGGGACTGCCTCTTACTTCTCCTGGTGCAATTAGAGGCACTTTTGGCATCTCAAAGTTGCTGGGAGATTATAAACTCTGAATTTTGTCTCCCCTACTAGTTTCAGAATGTCTAGTTTGTTATTTTACAATTTGCTTTTGTCTGCCTAGCTGATGGATCAATTTTCTTAACCATATTTACTACTTTTTTGAAATGCCATTTGCTTGCAAGAAACATCTTTGGCATGTAAGATATAAAGCCTGTAGGATGAGTAATGACATAAACAGGTTCATATTTTTTCTATGCCAACCAATAGATATAAGGCCTTACACTAGCTACCAGATACATTAAACCCTTCAGAGTAAAAATAGTGGGTATGAACCAATTGTGGTGATATTGCAGAAGGCAGTGTTCATCTGGCAACTTTCCTTGCTCTCCTAGAAATATTATTTAGCATCGTTTGTACAAATTGCACAAATGAATCATGGCTACTGTCTTCTTCCTCTTCATGCAAGCGTGTGTTCGTAGCCTGTCAATTAGTCCAGAGTTAAGGTCTAGCATAAGCCTTTGGATGAGTGAAAATGACAGACATACCATCTTAGAAATTTATTACTCAACTCCTAATAAAAATTTTGCACAGATGCACAAAAAAGTGCTACCATTATGTAGATGTAAAAATTTTCTTTTGTACCACACTTCCATATACACCATTGCAGTGACTGAGGAAACTACATACAATGAAAACTATCTATAATCTATGCAAATAAACTAATCAGCATACTAGTGATTGACGCGCTAGTGAAAGCCAACATCATTGGCACAAACATGAGATTTTTCTAGCTTCCAAAGCCAGTACGAAGTTGCATCATGGCCATGAGTAAAAATTTGTTTGGATTCAGCTCCAATACAGTTGGTGGGTCTTCTGCATCTATGTCCAACATTCGTAGATTAGACAATTGAACTACATATTAAAAAATGTCGTGGATTGTGGACACCCCTAGTGCTTAGGGACTTCACTGGGGATGCCACTGGCAAAAATGGGGCACCCCAGGTATTTGAAATTACAGGGTACCCTAGGACGTCATTTATAGAAGGCACATATTCATAAGAGCACATAAAACGAAAAAAACATAATTTTTGATGCTCCTTACCTACAAAAAACTAGTTTGAATACATTAAGGAGGTTGAAATTGGATTTTTGGGAACAATAAGATTCCTAAAATATTCCAGGCCCAACAAGCATTCTTACAGTGAAATCATGAATTAGCATCAATATTTTCTTATTTTTTCTGCTGGAAATGTTGTAGCAACGGTTAGATTTGAACAAGGTGTCGGCTATCTTCACATTCCTAAAACATGATGTTGATAGTCTCCTATAGCACATAGATGCAAAAGACCTAGCAAAGCCTAATTGAGCATGACTAGTGGCTTGGGAATTATTTCCTTTCTTTAATTGTTATTTTTTATGCCAATCTTGACTCATCACCATTTAAATGGCTATAGATATAATTTTTTGAGAAATCATGATATTAAATTGTGTTTTGGACATTCACGATTTTACAATGAGAAATACAATTATCTTCCTATTGCATTAATTTTGTCTACCAAGAACCTCTACTTCAAGATTTGCTTGTCATACTAAAATGCCTTGTTCACCAGGGCCATTTGAGTCTTAAGATGGTTGCAAATCGACCTGAAAAAATATTTGTGCACAGTCCACTGCTTCCTGTTTCTGTGCACAATAACATTTTCCTTGACCTCCTCCACTACAGGCCAAATTGATAGTCTATCATTTCTAGGAAGCTGAAGCAATATTTTTGGCCAACAATCAGTTGTGAAAGGGCAGCACAGTCAGCTTGAAGATCTTCAATTTTCCTCTGTTGAATGTGTAAGTTAACAAAATCAAGGCATATTCAGAATTTCTGGTTTCTTTTTGGGAATGCATCATAACAGTGACAGAGAGTAGTCCTTAGCTGATAACAATCCATTCAAATACATCAACATTTAGTTGGGATTTTCATAGCATATAAGGAATTCAGTTCCTTTGATGTAGTGTAGTTTTAAGGTTTTGTTTCTTTCCAGTCTTCAATGTTCATATTTACACTTCTTCTTCCTCCTCTTGTAGTCTCCATATCTTTATTTTTGTATGAAATTTTGGTTACGCACTTTTTTTCATTCATTTCCTACTCAATGCTTCCCAAAAATTAGATGTATACTCATGTGGTTTATGAGTGTAAATTGCATTTAAATGTGTATCAAATGTTTTAACTTTTAATCTCACAATATTTCTATGTAGTGTTTGGTTCCTGGTGGATGATATAATGATCTCATATTACTTGCTTGGTGTTTGGTGAGTGTTGGTGAATATTGAAGATCTACCCTGTGTCACCGCATTTGAAAATTTTTGAGCTTGAAATTTGAAAGTTGTTAAATTTCAATGTACGAAAAATTAGCTGGTACAAGTGGAACAACTCTTCTAGAGATGGATTTGGGGTAGCAAAATAATGCTCACGAAGTTAGGAACTGCAGTAATGATCCATTATGGATATATAAATTACGTGTTTATTCTAGTTTGATTCATTATTTATTTTGTAATGACTTCACCATCCCCTTTCTTTTGTTTAGACTCTGGATGTTTGAATGTATAAGCCAAATAAAATCCTATTTGTGTAATATGAATTTATTATTATTTTATTTTCTAGGTCTTCTAAGAATAAATAATGGTGCAAAAGTGGGATTTGTACATTGAAATGTCTTGTCGTCCTAATCCTGGTGAAGCCATTATAAAATATGTGCTTCATAATGCGGCAAGAAATCATGTGCTGCATAGAAATATAAAAGTGCACATGAGGACAATGAACAACGAAGCTTACTACATTGCCCTTGTTGAGGGGTTAAAGGAGGCAAAAAATTATGTTGCCAATGATATTACATTTTTCACAAACTCGCAGCTCATATGCAATCAGATCAAAGGCATCTATGAAGTTTGAAAAGCGAATCTAAAACTGCTTTACAAGGAAGCAATAATGTGGATTTATCAGTTTCAATCTTTTAGCATACATTACCATGCAAACATTCATAAGATGCCCACTGATATACTTACTATAGGAATGTCAGTTGTAGATGGAGGTGTCAGAGATGACATCGTATCATCATCTATTGAAAGAGAAGTCATTGATCAACATCAAGAGAGTTTCCCAATATGTGGATGTGTTGTTGTGATCATTTTCCTTGGGGCTATCATGACATGGTTCTTTCACTAAAGAAGAAAAATGGTTGGAGTCTTTTGTATGGGTGACAAGTTTTTGGACAAATGTGTGATATTCCATGTATATGAACAAATGTAATATTTTCATTGTTTGTGATATAATATTTTAAGTTTTTGAGGTTATTTACACTCAATGTGCTTGTAAATTTCACTGTGGAAAATTTCATTGATTTCATAATGAATTTTAAAGGAATGGGTGGAGGTTAAAATCCAAGTCAAAAGAACTTACTAATCCTTCATCAATATCTAAATGTTTTATTATAAAAAAAATAAAAAAAACATTTTTAAACATTAGCATTATCAAACAGAAGTCTATCTCCACTAGATAACCATTATCAATAATTTACTTTTATAAGGAACTTTACCTTTTAGATTGGGTAAAGGTAAACTCAAACATTTCATTGTGAGTAGGGTAGGAATATTTTTTGCAAAGATATGATTTTCTGTCTCCAATAATATCTCCAAAGTCAGCTAAAGCTTCTCACCAATATGTCTTTAATAAGCTGCATTAAGCCTCAAGTTCTACACCAACTAATTCTTCTAAGGATTCTTCAATGGACCTCACCATTGTTGCTTCAAGGTTGCTTCACTATGTCTCCAATATCTCTCCAAGGCTACCCTCAAAGATGCTTTTAAAAAGTCTTCTAAATTTTCCCGAAATTCACTTCAAGATTCCTTCAATGTACCTTCAAATATTTCCCCAAAACAGTCAAAACCTACCATCAAAGATTTTTCTAGGGTGAATTTAAAGACTTAGGATATGTTCTTCAAATATTCTTCAGAATTAGCTTCAAATTTACTCCATGGGATACAAGAGAGGCTGCTACAAAAATTCTTCCATAAGCCTTCATTAGTGACCCAACAAAAATTTCAAGGGACCTTCAACAATAAGTCTTCAAGATGCTCCAAAGGAAACCTTTAGGTCCAAAATGATCGAATATGCTTTAACTAAGGTCTGCAACTAATGATTTTGGGAATGATCCAAAAGGTCTCCAATCACTTCAAAGTAGTTTTATAAAATGCTTCAAAGGCCCAGTTCTATTCAAAAACTTGTCCATGGTTCCACTTCAGGTCAAACCCTTCCCCTAAGACCATTTGAGCTTCTTTAGAAGTATGTTCACACAGATATGAATTTTTTACTAGGCTGTAATCCAAAATAGAGGTATAAGTTCTAAATAGTCTGAGTTGTTGAGATGAATTAGGTTACTCACAGTGACGAACCGAGCTTCTTTAGAAGTATGTTCACACAAGTGTGAGGCTAAGGTCATAAATTTGAGCTCCTTTTTTAATGGTGATCTGACCCTCCAAAATTTCAGCTATACTCTTTCCACAGATATAAATTTTTTACTAGGCTGCAATCCAAAACATAGGTCTGAGTTCTAAATAGTCTGAGCTGTAGAGATGAATTAGGTTTCTCACAGTGATGAACCAAGCTTCTTATCCTTCAATCTGAGATTTGTACTAAGCCCTTAACAGTTCTTTCCTCAGGTCCAAGGTTGGTGTAGGATAGTCCAATGATATAAGTTACAATTTTTCTATAGGAAAGTACCAAGTCCGAGCTACCAAGGAGATACTTGTCCATAATACTGAGCAGATTTGAGCCTAAACTAGGCCTCCTCCACATCACTCTTCACTAGATATAGTCTGAGCTTCACTGTATAGACTTATGTGATGATAATGTACCAGACTAGGTGCAGAGATAAGGTTCCACAGGTGTACAGGAAGTTGTAGTATGGTCTGAACTAATCAATCATAGATTTGAGATCCTAGTATGGGTTCTCTTGAGCTTTCCCACAAGGTATTCACTGAGTTTTGATGGAATTCTTCCACGGTTTGTGTTGTAGACTGAGTTCCACAGTAAATGAAGGATATTAATAACGTGGATCCCTACAAATGAACTTTATGTAACAATCATGTCGATTTTTGATAAAGGTAGATCTCAGGGAATTGACTTCGTGTCTCCATTACGTGGAATGGACTTTTGAATTTTTAAATTTATGTAATTATGTTTTTATGGCGCTTGAATATCTGAAAATTAAAAACATGTTTTAATGTATATATTTTTTATAATGCTTCATTCATAAACCTTGTAGATATTGAATTATACAAGAACTTTTAGATTTCTATCTATATATTTATAATGGGGCATTATCATAAGGTAATTTCTTTCATCAAGTTCATTATTCTTGAGTACATCTACAACACTTACATTATAATTTCAAACAATTCCATGCTAGAAGCTTTCACTTCAAGTCATTTCTTATCTTTTATCTTTGATGTCATAAATATCAGTGACATGTTTTTTATGACACATGGAGTGCTTTATTAAATTTTAAAAATTCTATTAGCAAAACTTCTATGGCCATGTGGTGAATCTTCCATACTCATTAGACCTGCTTTCTCATATAAATATCATGTTTACATGGTGATATATATTTGTACATATAAGCACTAACCATTATTGTATTCATTTAAGTAGTGCTTTGCAATAGTCATTGCAGCCTCACAATGTTAACTGAATATCAGTGTTCCATGTATGCATGATTTCTAATTTAGAACCATTCCACAACTTCCACTTGGAAAATTTTCTTACTTACAGATTCTATGTACTTCACATTGTTTTGAAAATTAAACAAAGATATAATAACTTATTATTCATACAACACCAAGAAGGCACATGTACAATAAAATGTATAAATATGTATACTTTCTCCTTTATGATATGCAACATGAAAAGGAAAAATCCATGGAGAAAGTCTAGACTCTAACATGAGAAGGGTGTCTTGCTCACTTGCAGGAAACACATATACAACAGCTGTAACATCACTAGAAATGAACATAAATGCTTAAAAGTGTATGGAATGGCCTGAAAATGTATGCAAACATATTGATATGTGTTCCATAATCTAGAAACATAAAATGAAACACCACATCACATTCCAAATGCACTTCAATCAATGTACAACACATTTCATGAGTTCCTTTGGGAATTTTTGAAGGATTTAAGAACATAGACCCACATTGGTTAATGCAAACCCTAATTAAAGATTAATGACACTTATAGTGCCCTCTGACAGTAGAAAGTTTTTATAGAGAGGATTTGCCTCTCATTTTCCCCTCACACCATTTGAGCAAGGGTTATTTCAGCAAGAGAGAGTTCAGTGCCTTGGGCTACTGGAGCAAGGATAATTTCAGCAAGAGAAAGTTTAGTGCCTTGGTATGCCTGAGCAAGGGTGATTCCAGCAAGAGAGATTCCAATCATTTAGAGAAATTCCAGTCACTTAGATCACCTTATTAACTAGAAAAATCCATATCAGCCGCAACTAAGAGATACCAATATGCAAATGCAGCACTTGTTTTCCATTTAGTGGTAGGTTCATATTAGCATTTTTTTTTCCTCTCATTTTCCCTTCACACCATTTGAGCAAGGATTATTTCAGCAAGAGAGAGTTTAGTGTCTTTGGTTGCTTGAGAAAGGATAATTTTAGTAAAATAAAGTTTAGTGTCTTGGGATGCTTGAGCAAGGCTGATTCCAACAAAATAAATTCCAATCATTTAGATCACCTTATTAACCAACAAAAGCCATATAAACCACTGCTCAGAGATTCCAATGTCATGCAAATTCTGAACTTATTTTCCATTTAGTTGGAGGTCCATATCAACATATTTTTTTACCTCTCATTTTCCCCTCACACCATTTACACGGAAAAATCAAGTTGAAAAAATAATATCCTCCATAATACACATACCATCAAGGCATTTGAGTAGATCCAATCCAAATGGCTTTAAGGGTCACTTGGTGTAATTGCAAGAATAGGTCCAGATGTAGTTTATCCCAATGATAATACCGTGACTATCAAATAGCCGTCACCTAGCCAAGGATCAAATAGCCCTCACCATGACTAGAAAATATCCCTCACATTCAATTTAGAGAGTGGAAGTCCTAGGTTTGGATAGGAATCCTTATCTCTTTGCATCTAGATTGTGAGGCATCATGCCCTTAGCACCCCTACCGTTAACCTATGGAAATCAGACTACATTAAAGAAAAGTGAGGACACACACATTACAACATTAGGCAACATTCCAAAGACATCAATACAATGCACTTCTCTGTGTCTTTTCCTATCACCCACAACCAGAACCTGTACAACTCATTTGATGCCCTCTATTTCTAAAAATTTAGTCAAGATAAGATATGAAAAAAATAAAATTTTTAATTTCTGCAAATGACCAATAAATAGGTCAACAAGAATAAATAGCACAATGAATCCATTATACAATGGGAGCATTTTGAACAATACTATATGCTAAAATACTATTAAAATAACATATATAGAAATGGAAATAAGAGAAAGAGGAGATAAGCATGAAGCTGGTCATTATCATGCCCTAAAACTTGCGTATGTCCCAACTGTCATCAAGAGAGAGTTCAGTGTCTTGGGCTGCTTGAGCAAGGTTAATTTAAGCAAGAGAAAGTTAAGTGTTTTGGGATGCTTGAGCAAGGTTGATTCCAGCAAGAGAAATTCCAGTCATTTAGATCACCTTATTAACCAGCAAAATCCATATCAGCCACTGATAAGAGATTCTAATGTCATGCAAATGTTGCAATTTTTTTCCATTTAGTTGGAGGCTCATATCAACAGAGAGGATTTGCCTCTCATTTTCCCCTCACAACATTTGAGCAAGGGTTATTTTAGCAAGAGAGAGTTCAATGTCTTGGACTTCTTGAGCAAGGATAATTTTAGCAAGAGAAAGTTCAGTGTCTTGGGGTGCTTTAGCAAGGGTGATTCCAGCAAGAGAAATTTCAGTCATTTAGATCACCTTATTTACTAGCAAAATCCATATCAGCCACTACTCAAAGATTCCAATGTCATGCAAATGTTGCACTCGTTTTCCATTTAGTTGGAGGTTCATAACAACATATTTTTTTAAAACTTGTGTCATGTATATCAAATAATGCACTAAAAGGCATTGGAATAATTTCATGGATGTCATATTTTGTGAAAATTACTAAAGATGTGTAGATTTTTATCTAAAACCACCAAGCCCCTTTCACTATAAAGGTCTCACACGAGAAATGAATTCATCAAGTCTACATTTAGCATATATTTCAGCTACTTCCCTTTTATATAATAAGTGATTGGGGTGCAAGAGGCATTGCAGTATTTTTTGTATACAATGATTTATTATAGTCTCTCATGTCAAATTGTCATTATAAAAAAAAGTGCAATAAATTACCCAATGAAGAAAGGGAAGACAAGATCATAATGAAATTTCCAAGTACTTGATAATTGTACCACTAAAAAACTTTATTTATATAGAAAATATGAAGTACATGTACATATTTGCAACTTATCATAAGATGGAACAATTTCAAGCTCTCATAACCCTAGTTAGGGAAACCAGGAAAACCCTAAGAACTAACTCCTCCTGGATAGGGATCACATGTAACAAAAGTTTGTCACTACATCAATAATCCTCAACAAAATAGCATCATCAACTGCATTGACATTTATGACATGAATTCTGGGATGTGGGATATTAAAGAAGAAGATGTTGCAGTTTATCTCATAACTTGTTTGAGAAGCCTACAAGTTGGCTAACCTTTATGTCTTTTCCTCAACCCTACCGATTTATTCTTCCTTGGTTCAATATGAAAACATTCATACACCACATTATCAACATCAACAACAACCAATACACAATTTATAAGCAAACTAAGAACAAAGACATAGCAACAAACCTAAAAAGTCACCAATTTTTGTGTTGTCAATGAGCCAGTCATATTCGAATGGAGGGTGATCCATTGAAGAAGTTGTTGTATATGTAAGATAAAAATGCAATTTTCATCAGAGAAAATAATATAATGTGAATTAATACAGGCATCAAAATACTGACTACATCAAGCAGGTGTCCCATAAAATACACCTTCACTGAACTAGTAAATGGAGGGATGGTGGTTTTGTCTGTGTGGTTCAAGTGAAGCCACAATATTGAGATGATGCACCCCTGAAAACATTCAAACACTACATTAACAACATGAACAACAACCAGTGCACACAGTTAAGAGAAAACACAACAACAAGCTTGGAAAATCACCAATTTGGGTGTTGTCAATGAGGCAATCATGTTCATATGGAGGGAGATCCATTGAAGAAGTCATTGTATTTGTAATATAACAATGCAATTTTTGTCAGAAAAAATAATATCATGTGAATTAATACATGCATTAGAATATAGACTACATCAATTAGTTGTCCCATCAAACGCACCTTGACTAAATTGATAAATAAAGGGATGACGCTTTTGGCTACGTGCTTCAAGTGAAGGCACAATATTGGGATAGTTCACCCTTGCAAAGATTCAAATACTACTTTAGAAACATCAACAACAACCAGTGCACACAGTTCAAAGCAAACACATAGGAACAAACCTGATAAATCACGAATTTGAGTGATGTCAATCAGCTAATCATGTTCAAATGGAGGGTGATCCATTGAAAAATTTGTTGTATATGTAAGATAAAAATGCAATTTCCATCAAAGCAAATAATATCATGTGAATAAATACAAGCATCAAAATAAAAACTACATCAATTAGGTGTCTCATCAAACACACCTTGACTGGACTGATAAATAGAGAGATGATGCTTCTGTCTACGTGCTTCAAGTGAAGGCACAATATTTGGATGGTGCACCCCTACAAACATTCAAACACTACATTAAAAACATAAACAACAACTAGTGCACATAGTTAAGAGAAAAGACATAGCAACAAACGTGGAAAATCACCAATTTGGGTGTTGTCAATGAGGCAACAAGGTTCAAATGGAGGGAGATCCATTGAAGAAGTTTTTGTATCTGTAATATAACAATGCAATTTCCGTCAGAGAAAATAATATCATGTGAATTAATACAGACATCATAATACAAACTACATCAATTAGGTGTACCATCAAACACACCTTGGCTGGACTGTTAAATAGATGGATGGTGATTTTTTCTACGTACTTCAAGTGAAAGCATAATATTGGGATGGTACACCCCTGCTAACATTCAAACACTACATTAAAAACATCAACAACAACCAGTGCACACAATTAAGTGCAAACACGTAGCAACATACCTGGAAAATCACCAGTTTGGGTGTTGTCAATGAGAAATTCACGTTCGGATGGAGGGTGATCCATTAAAGGAGTCGTTGTATCTATAATATAACAATGAAATTTCCATTAGAGCAAATAATATCATGTGAATTAATACAGGCATCATAATACTGACTACATTAATTAGGTGTCCCATCAAACACACCTTGACTGAACTGATAAATAGAGGCATGGGGGTTTTGTCTGTGTGCTTCAAGTGAAGCCACAATATTGGGATGTTGCACCCTTGCAAACATTCAAACACTTCATTAAAAAAATCAACAACAACCAGTGCACACAATTAAGAGAAAACACATAGCAACTCATCTCTCTATACAACTTACTTGGGACAATAGACGATGCATTGTTGGAGCGAGGACATCCACGCTTGTTAAGATATTGAAACTGAAATGGTTCGTCTTCGGACGCAGAGACATTCAAATCAATATCCAAGCTTAATTTTCTTTTTCTTTTATTTTTATTTTTAGGACTAAGGAAACTCTTCTTCCTGTTCAAATATGACTCATAAGCACCCAACCCAAGGGTGAAGTCATAATCCATAATATGGAGGTCATTAGCATCATCCACAATTTTTTTAGCCAAATCAATCAACCATTTTTTCTTGTTCACATTAGAAGGAGGACTATTCTGAAATGGGTCTAGATAGCCAAACAACTCCTCTCTCAAAAAATTAAGTTCTTCAACATTGTTATCATCCATAATAGTTGTTCTAGTACCTGCATCAAGTTTTGGTGCCTCTATACTTATCTCAGGAGGGTCATTCAATGTATTAGGTGTTATATCAAGATCCAATAAAGGGTCTGACTTGATTAAGGAGGAATGCAACCAATCTACCTTTATGGCATGCTTGCAAATGTTGCCACGAATAGACCATGGGAAATTACAAGTGATAAAATTTGCACGATGCCATATGATAAGATATTTATTATCAAGTTTACTTTGACTCCTCACCCAATAAGCATGAGATCTGCTCTCATGATGCGTGCAATCACTGTTTGGAATTCTTCGAGCCTTTTCCATTGATGATTCAAGCTACATCTCTTTCTTGTGGTTATTCATATATCCTTTTCAGAATTTCCTTGAATCAATAAAATGGCTCAACATGTTTTATTAGAGTATAGAATAGCCAATCCATCCTACGTGAACATTTCTTTCGTCTATCACATAGAAATGTTGTCTTGAGATAACCGTGGTATGACTCAGCAGCATTATTTGTCTCCTGATTTGCATGAGGAAAATATCGACAGCCTTTAACCCACATCCCTAAATGTAAAAACTAAATTAGTAAATATATATTTTCATTATGAAACAAAAAGCGTAAGAACAAAAAAAAATAGCATGTGAACTTACAAATCTTGTCACTAGGAACAAATTCTTGTGGAAATAGTCCAAAAATTTCTCCTTAGTTGTAAACTTAGTGAAAAAACCATTAATTACATTATCCACTTCATCATTAGAGCAATTTTTCATGATATAACCAAGTTCATTGAACGTCTCTTTTTCTTTTTCTAAACTACTGGCCAACCGATTAACGTTCTTTAGCCAAGCCCTCCTTACATGCCAAATACACAAGATCACTTCACATCTGGAGATTCGCCTGCCATATTTAATTTGTTTTAAGTGAGAAATATTTAAAATGAATGTAACTTGCAATGTCAAATAAGAATATTGATGTTACCTCAAAGCAACTATTTCATCCAATGCATCATCAACCATAAAGGCATTGAACTTCCAGTGAGAACGAAGTTGAAAACATATATGAATGAGGTTCTCTAGCCATGCCTCTATATCTTGTGATGTATTACGTGACATCACCACCCATGCAACTGGAACCCCAATTTGTTGCTCATCAAACACCACAAACACCACAAGCGTGTACAATTGATACTGTCAAATTAAAAAAAAATGAAATTATTTTTAAGTCATTAATCATATTGAATCATTATAACCAAAATTATTTTATTAAAAAAATCATTGCAAAAATACTCACCCCGTATTTATTTGTACTGAATTTTGAGTCCACAGCTATCAAGCTATTGTGGGATAAATTAACCATAGTTTCTAGTATCCATTTATTTTGTATTTCGGCTATAAAAGAGATCTCTCCACCATTGGGCTTCTGGGAGAAGAATAAATCATTATGGTGTTTTTCATACTAGACATTCACACTCATTTCATCTTTGCCATGCAGTTGTAATTTTATTTTGTCCGAAGATTATATATGTTTACAATATCTTTTCTGCGTAAGAAAAAAAATTCCTATCCCTAGTTGTGGTATCTATGTCAATATATTTCTTAAACTGCATTTTACAAACACTAGCAATTGGCACTTGAAGAAAAAAGAAACTTTCTATATAAGAAATCATGTCCCTTGAAAGTCTTGGCTTCCTGAGAGGCCCATCATCACCTAAAGTGTCATGTTTTCAATGACAAGGCCATCCTTTCCCATATTCATGATTATACATGTTGTATGTTATTATTGCAGCATCACGATCTCGAACCATTACCTTTATAGTAAAATGGCACTGACAACCCCTCTTTTTGACAATTGACTGTCTTGGTTTGGTTTCCCATTCTACTCTTTTTTCCTCTGAACCATATGAGTAAGTATAACTACAAAATAAATTTTGACTGTCAACACATATGACAAATGATAAAGCAGTATTAATATCAAGATCTAAACAAGGCTTTTCTAAAATACTTACAGTTCCCATTGTAAGGCAGCACTAGGCCTTGAGCTTGGAGGTTTGCTTTTTTAACACTGGAAGGTACATGGAGCATCTGGATTTGATTCCTCTCCTTGAATAAAAGCAGTGATTCGTTTTGTAGGAATTTTTGCAACCCGGTTAATATTCATGTGCATCTTGTATACTTCAGACCAAAATAAATCTTTACTAGAAAATGTGATTTTCTCTTTAGGGTTTTGCACCTCAAGGCCCATTATAGTCTTCCATTTATTTTCCATGTTGTCTCAATGTCTGCAAAAAAATTAGAAACATATTAGGAAGTTGAATCTAAAAAACTGAAGTTATAAAAGAGAATAAATAGTTGCATTTATAGTAAAGGTTAAATAACAGAGCCTAGGAAGGGATCCATATCTACAGCTATGGCTTGAGGGAGACATATCTACTTTCTCCAGTGGGGATTGATGAGGATGAAATAAGGAGTTTCAGTTATATCCTTACATAAATAAAAATGTAATTTTATTATGATGAATTATAAATTTGAATTAAAAAAAAAAATACCACCTTAAAAAAGAAATAGTCGTTTAGCTAACCTCAACCTATCATTGCTAAGTCCCTTGAGTGAAAAATAAAAGCATGTTAGTCTATCATAGCATGTCCATGTAGAGAGTGAAAATGTAGATAATGATCTCAAGGTGGAGTTAATTTTAAACTTAGGACATGAAATTTCAGTATCTTGGGGCTGATATGGAACTTGGAAGGTGTCCCTGTCTGAATTGAATTGAAGGCAGAGTTGCCCATCTCAGTTAATCTAGCCTGCTGGCTTCTCAATTTTCTCTTTTATGCATTGGAATCTTACATATCTGTTGAACCATGTCACAGTGCTTTGACAAATTCTTTATATGTAGCACATGTCATGTTTTTGTTCTACCGTACTACATGCATGAATTTATTGGATTTAGGTTTAAATTCCATTCAATTCAATTTGAATTAGTTGTTTTTTATGGGGTCAATTTTATTCTGAGTTGGTATGTTTTTTGTGGGGTTAATTTGGTTTTTAGCTGGAAAACAAGTTCATCCATTCGTTCTCAATCTTGGCTGGGGAGACCCATATCCAACTGTCTATAAATTTTCCATTTACATTGTCCGAGCACTTTAAATCAGCCTCTCTAAAATGATTCAACAAAGCCTCTCGTATATAAGGTAAAACCCATTAGTGTACAATATCATGTCCACGAAAAAGTAGAGAAGGATCAACATCATTGGCTGGAAAGGAAATAGGAAGATGTCCTTGTCTCGACTCTCTATTGAATTGAAAGCTGAGCTACCCAGCTTGGCTAATTTAACTTACTGTCCTCTCAATTCCCTCTTTTAAACATTATGATTATACATTTTTGGAAATGAAAATGAATACAGTGAGCACCAGGGTGCAGAGGATGATGATGTTAATGCAAGCAAACTGAGGCTGAGCGAACTTCAGCTCTGACCCACTGAATTCTAATAAGCATTGTTACAGACTCATATGCTAATCAACTGTGTGCTCTACTGCACTTCTTAACTTAGCTTAAACCATTTTTTGTCTATCCATTGATACGAGTTTTTCATCTTTCAACATACTTCATTTTAATTTATTTTGCAGGAGGAAAGGAGGGAAATCATATGTAGATAGTACTGTATTCTCCTATTTTTGGTTTTTTTATTTGAAGGAGTTTATGTTTGTAAAGGTTGCTTTCATGATTGAACAAATGGTATTTATGTATTGAAAATCTAATAGATGTTAGTCGAGCCTTTTATATTGAATAGCATGCATTGCATATATTCAGATTTTTTATAAAGGCTGACTACTATTATGACAAATATGATTGAATAAAATGCAATTTGCATATTGAAAATTTGTAATAGCTAGTTGTCAAGCCAAATTATCCTTATCCTAGTATATTGAAATGAAAATATTGTTTTAGCGGACTTCTTAGTCTCTTTCCAAGTAAATGTATCCTTCCATACATTTAACGAGTGGCTTTGATTTTTCCATTTCGAGTTTGATGTTGTTGTAGTATAACATGCTTCTCTATGGGGGATTTTGATCACTTTCTCTACATTGATACATTTATAGATTGTAAAATCTATTAATCTCACATTCCATAATAATTCTGAAAGAAAAAGAAAGGGAGGTTTGCAAGGTATTATTTACAATAAAAGCTAATGCCCAAGCTGGCCTAGGAGTGTAGGAGGTGTTTGGATGATGTGATACCATAAAGTGAAAGGAAGTGAGATTTGCATGGCATTACTTACCACCAAATATTTTCTAATACCTTGGTGTTTGGATGATGGGATGGAATCTTTTTTACTCTATTGGGGACCTTTTCTAATACGTGGGTGTTTGGATGATGTGATGGCATATTTTTTTAGAAAGTGAAGGGGAATGCTGCACATGAAGGGATGTTCTAGCGTTGGGTATGTAGGACCTCATTTGATAGGTGTTATGCAAAATATGTAGAGAAATAACAGAAAAAAGGAGAATTCAAGCTGACGACTTTGACCGAAAAGCATAGTTTTAAATTCCGTTATACTTTTCACCCTTGCTGTTGGAACTTTAAACTCTACAGAGATTTGAACAGAGCGTGTCTGGTTCACAGTGTGTTCACAGATTCGAAATGCCGATGAAGAGAAAACAACTCAGATGGAAATAAAAGCGCATTACGTACCAGGGCAGCAATCGTTGATAGGGTTTCAGGCTGGGCAACAATCGTTGATCCTGATTAGGCTGTTGTTTTGTTGTTTAGTTCGTGCTCTGGGCTGCTGTTCAGTTCAGGTCAGTTTGAAAATCAAGTTCATGGGCTGGGCAGGCTAGGAAGAGTGGCTGGGTTGGCAGCGCAGTTAATGCAGCATTCATCCTGTAGCCAACTAGGTTGACAGATGGGGTAATAGAGACGAATAGCGGAGGAGTAACAGAGCCGAGAAGTCGTGCTGATGAGCAGGGTAATGGAAGAGGGGCCTACATTTCCCGATGCCAGAATAATGCGCTTTTCAGGTGATTGGAATCTCCGAAAAGTCGCATTATAACTTACTCCTTCAGAATATAAGAGTCACAATGTATATGTATACATCTTCCAAGCATACTGTGATATATAGTGAACCTTGGTAATATATATAAGAACTATATATATATATATATATATATATATATATATATATATATATATATATATATATAAGAACTATATATATATATATATATATATATATATAGTTCGCCAATTTTCTTCTTAATGCAATTATAGTTTAGTTAGGTTTGCTTGTAATATTTACATATGGAGTTATTAATCTTTAGGTACTTACACCAAGGGATATATAATTTCAGTGACATATTAATATTTATTACCTCAATCGTGCTAATGGACCATGGACCATGGTTTGTTTCAAGCCGAGAACAAACCTAATCTTTTGGAAGTATATAATCACTACTTATTAACAAAATTTTAATTTCAAAAGAGAAAACATTATACAATAGAACAACATATAACACATCTTGGACAAAAAAGTAAATATTTCAAAATGAGGTTTCACTCACGAAAACCATAAAGGGAAAGAATGTTCCACCCAACCAGTGAGAATAAATATACATTACTGAAACTCCTCCCAATCCAGTTTCATATCCAGAACAATCTCATGACAGTGACTACATCAATTCCAACTCTAGACCTTATGTGCCCCACCAGTCCAGTCTAAGGGTTTAAACTGAGCACATGGACTTCAAATTGGAATTCCACTAGCCAACCATCTCAAAAATTAGTTTCTTTGGCAATGTCATCCCCCCCTCAACAACATCCTATCTAAGGTTAACAAGCTTACAACTTCATTCTCCTCATTTGGGCCTCCTCCAACTAAGATCCAAGTGCTCCACATTGCCTCAGGATTTTCTGTGTCACCCTCTTGGCCCTTGTTCCCTAAGTGAAACGATTTATCTCTAGGGAGATGAATCTAGGCAAGGAACCACCTTTGGCCACACATGTCTTTTAACTGTTTGGAACGTGAAACTTTCTTTCAATATCTTTTCCCATTGTAATTTTCATGGTTAACCATAACAATATTTATTAATGAAATTTAGAAAAACAAACATTTATGTTTCTCGCTTATTCATACCAAGCCTTTACGAAAAGCAAATTAGAATATTTACAATTTATTGAAGGTTATTACATTTTCATTTTTGCTTAGTTGTACATTACTATATTAATGAATCTTTTGAAAATTTACAAACATGTTATAGTTTTCATTCTTCCATATATAATTAATATTTTAAATTATTTGTTTATTTAATACATAGTTTAGAAATTAAAGTGAATTTAATTTAATTTTCTATGACATGTTTTTTTAATATAAAAAATTGTAATTTATTTAATTTATAAAAAGAAAATTATCATTATTATTATTGAAATTTTTTTTTTTCATTTTAAAAAATATATCAATATATGTTAAAAAATATGAGAAAATAAATCTTTCTATAAAAAAATATTATTAATATTATAAATTAATATATTTATCATTATTATTCCTATGAAACCAAATTCAAATTAAATGATCTCACAAACTTTCTTACTTCCCAAAAAAAAATATAATATTATATATTACCATATATTTCTTTATTATCTCTTTATCTCTTTGTGAAATAGAATCATGATAATTTCTTACTTCAAAAAAATAAAGTGCACACTCAGATAATAATTTCTGCTGTGATTTTATGTGATCTTTCCTGTTCATTATGTCACACTCAGATAAAGTGCCATGTCATCTTTGACTTTTGACATGCTTTAACAAAATTGAAATAGGGCTCGTGAAGCGTGACTAAAATATCTGGTTCTGTTGTTCATTGTACATTGATGAAGTGTGACTAAAATTTGATGTACCCACTCACAACTTTTGAGAATACGTTCAATATCCAACCACTATCCCCACAAATATAAATCTGTATTCACTTGGGTTTCAGGTTGGTATGCAATAGGGTAACATCATTCACTTTCATATTGAAGCATCCATGTTTCACTTTAGAGATTGATATATCAGAATTTGAAAGGGGTAAAAATGCACACCTACAAAAATTAATTAGTCAAATCACACAAAAGTTAATTACTCAAATCAGTGTAGAAATGTATTCATTATATTATAAATATTTTTTTTATAATTAAAAATGTAATTTTAATTATTATTATTATTTTATAATTTGAATTATTATAATTATTATTAGATGATTAAGAAGAAAATTATAGATTTTTATATTTTTTTTGAAATAAATTTGGGAAGTGTTTGTTTTGAAATAAGCTGTTTTTATTTTAGAATATTCATGGTTGTGTTCACAAATGGAAAGTTGTTTAAAGTAGTTTTTTTTTTGTCTTTTTAATTAAATTGATTAATTAAAGTCTCATTTGAAGTGACTTATGGTTTTCTGGTCATGTGGTATTGCAACAAATCATATTTACAAATTAAGAATCTCTATGTTAAAGTGGAGCTAAATCTTCATGGTTAATAATTTTGTTTAATGTTTTATAAATGTATATATGTATAACCTATATATTAATTTTTTTTTCATTTTTTTCTTTTGTGTGAAGGTTCTCCTCTATATTACTATTCCAAAGAGATACATAGTCTTTTCCTTTATGCTATTGGCCCCCTATAAACTTTCATTCCAACATTGAGACAACCAAAGTAAACTTAGAAAAGGGAAAAATGTTGGTTAGGAGGAGAGGAGAAGCATTAGAAGTCAAAATATTGCTAAATATTTTACATTTTACATGTTAGGATTAGTAAAATTTGACAAGATTTTACTCTTTATCATAATTTCCATAAAATTGTTTTGGTTCAATCATCTATTTTCTTCTATAATAAAGTTTGTAAGAAATACTTTAAATATTTGACAAGTATAATTCCTAGCATTTCCACACAACTAAATTTGGAATCTAAAAGTGAAATTCTTTTAGATGTGTAAGCAAATTTTGCCAAGGAAAATGTTGCTTTATTTGGCCAAATCACTTGTTTGTGTTGCTCATCTTTCAAACAAAAGATACTATATTCTTCTTTTTAAAACTAAGTGGTAGATTGTTTATTCACATTCACAAACTATTAAAGTATGTGCATGCTTTTAAATAATTGCTAAGAAACCCTCACACAATATCCTTTATAATAGTTTTTCATGTCCATTGGTTTGAAGAATGTGATGTTCAATATTTGAAAAAGTTTGAATGCGATTTAGCATAAACAAAACACAACCAAATGTTATTTCAAATAGAGTAGCTCTTGGCCACTAAATCTTAGCATAGATAAAGTAGAAGAATTTGAAATTTAGCTTGGCCCTCGCCACTTAATCCTATGCTATCATGATAATAGAAATAAAACAAATAAATTAAAGCTTGAATGTTAGAGGGGAAAGAAGGATTAGAGGGAGATAAGGTGTTGAGATTCATCAGCTCGGTTGTCTTCCATTTTCCCCACATTCCTTGTTTCTCGATTTTCCTTTGGAGCATGATCTAAATCCTGGATGGCTTTTAGCAACAAGTATTATTTTTCATTGGGTTGTTGTAGCACTGCCTTAATACTTCTTAGTAGGGAGTTGTTCTTCTCTAAAACAAAATCCATGTGACATGCTATCATCTCCTTTGTATCTAGGTAAAAGTTGAGGGTTAAAGAATATTTCATGGTTTCTCTTGAGAAAAACCATATATCTAGGGTGATGTGATCCAATTTTTGTGTCTAACTGCTTGTTAATGGTGGAAACTATGTACTCATGGAAAATATCCTCTAAGTTATCTAGCTTATGAACAACGATGGTCTTGCGTCAACCAAAACAAACCAATGCTATACAATGTGTCTATACATTGCAACCACTATTTTGATTCTTTCTGAGGTGGCTTCTTATGATGATTTCATATGGGGGTGTTCCACTACCTCTATACTTAGCTTGTGATAGTTTGACCCCTTATGTTGTTAGAAAATGTAGCAAGAAAGGCTCAATTTGAATTTAGTATTAGTCAAATTGAGTAAATCAAATTTCCACATCAGCACGAAAACATGGAGGAAGTTAAATAGTGTGCCATGGATATTTTCACTCAGTTAGATCAACAAATTCAAGTTCGTGGGCTTCAATTTCAATCATGTGTGTGTTGATTGCTAAATTTTAGCAATCTATTTCAGTTACTTTCAGTTGTACTCACTTAACTGACCTCTAACAATTAATAGAGTCAGCTGAAGGTCATTTTTGCAGTGAGAGCACAATATAACTCAGAAATCTGGAAATTAACTAATTAATCAAACCATAAATATCTCATGCATGCATGGAATTCAAATTTCTCAACTAGAGTGAAGGATACAAAGGCTAGTATAACATGAGTTGTATACTAGTTTAGTGTACAATTGCTACATGGAATCACGAGATCAATTCCTTCGGAATTGAAAAAGGAAATAGGGACTTCCCTATTGTTGAGGAGCTTGATTTGCGCAAGGAAATAAGAGGATGGAGGAGGCATAAATTAGCTAAGTGTTGGCTAAAGGCTATCATTCAACATAGAGAACAATGTTGCTTTTGCAAATTGTGCTCAAAGTTGGAGCAAGAAATTGTAATAGATTCTCTATTCAACCGATTAATGCAAATATGTTTGAGGGGTTTTTCACAGTTGGGTTCCCCTACAAATCATTGGGTAATTGTGGTTTTTCTTGTTGCATGTCTATGCATGTTCTAAATTGTGATCTTCATTCCATAGATTAGTAGAGTAGAATTTGTGTCTCATGATTTTAGTTCGAATTCTTGAGAAGTTGCAATTTCAATAAAATTTCTACATGGTATCAGATCCTTGAAGTCACATTAGAACAAGTATTTCAATTTTTTCCCTTAGGAATTTCGAATTTGCAGCTTCAGTGCAACAATTTTTTTCTTCAAATTCAAGAGAATGTCTTTCAACAGATTGAGATTGGATTATGCCCTGGAGGGAAGCTCAAATTTCATAGTTCGGAAGGACTAAATGGAAGAAATAATTGATGATAATGGTCTATTAGAATATGTTAAAAATGAAATTTTGAAACCACGGTAGTTTTATGCACAACAATTAGCCCAATGGAAGAATGATGTTGCAAAGTCCAAGAGAATGCTTTTGGAAGGTGTGAGAGGCCATGTGGTCTCAAATATCCATGGAAAGAAACACCATATTCTATGTGGAAGGCAACAATTGAGCTATTAAAAAGTAGTAGTGACCATAGAAAATTGGCCTTGAAAGAAAAACTTTGAAACATTAGGATGAAGAAAAATGATAATATTCCACAATATCTCTCTAAATTCACACAAATTCCATATGAGATTGGAGGGGTTGGGCTGATTGTAGCAGAAGATGATATGGTGAGTGTAGCTCATCTAGGCCTTCCAAAATCATGGCACAACCACCAAGAATTTGTGAATTACAGGGAAAAATTACCAATTTGGGAAAGGTTGGGGTCTAATTTGGTTCAAGAAGAGATCAGAAGAAATACCAGAGATGGAACATCATCTAGAGGAGATGATGAAGAGAAATTTTCCTTTGTTTGGAAGGGGAAGAAGGACAAATGAAAGAAGACCCAAATAAAACTTGAATCTAGCCAAAATAATGGCAAGAATAAAGATAAGAAAGATAAAATGTTTCCACTACCACGAATACGAGCACTATGCAACAAAATGCCTGCACAATAGGCCTAACAAGAAGCCTTCAAGAGGATTAGGAAGTGAAGCACTAGCTTCACAATTCGAATTATACTTCACCCTAATAGAATACATGTAAACCACTGTTATGAGGAGTGTGCGGTACCTTGATTCTGGTGCCTTGTTCCATATGACAAGGTGTAAGTATTTTTTAAGTAGCCTAAAGGAGAAGGATCTCCATATACATATTGAATTTGGGGATGGCAGTAGGTACAATGATACAAGAATTGTTATTGTCACCTTTAAGAGGAATATATCCTCCCCCATTCACCTAAAAGATGTTATGTTTGTACCTGGGTTGAAAAATAACCTGATCTTTGTAGCAGTATTAGAGGATAGAGGCTATGATGTTATTTTCAGTAAAGGGAAAGCCTTTCTGAGACACATAGTTTCCCAGAAAGTGAAGAAGATTGGATTTCGAGTGAACAACCTATACAAAGTTGATGTGGGAGATTGAACTGCATTGAGCAGCAAGGAAAAAAAAGAGAGAGTCAATATGTTGGAGAAATTTGGCACATGATATAGGGTCATATACACCACGGTGCCTTAAAAATCATGCATAAAATTACCACTAGTCTCCATAAAGGCTCCCTTGACCAAGAGAATGTCTGCAAGGGTTGCACATTAGGGAAATATGTCAAATCCACCTTCCATGGCCAAGATAGTAGAGAAAATGCGATCTTAGAGTGAGTCCACTATGATGTTTCTGGACCCTTCTCTATAGCCTCCCCATCAAAACATAAGTAATATGCATTTTTTATTGATGGTTTCTCTAGAAAATGCTACATTTTCTTCATGAGGAAAAAGGATGAAGTGTTTTCAAAAATTGTAGAATTTAAGGCATTAATTGAGAATGAGACTAGGAAGAAGGTGAAGGCTCTCACAAGAGACAATGCAGGATATTTCTTTCCAAATGGATTCTAGGATTTTTGTGCCAAAGAAGGTATTCAAAGAGAACTGGTAACATCCCCTAACCCACAACAGAATGTGGTAGCTAAAAGGAATAACAACATTTTTGGGTCATCAAGGTGATTGTTTAATGGTAAACTCAATGCTTTTCATTTAATTATCAACACAGGGAAAGTCTTGTTATTTCAAGAGTGTAAGAACAATATATGCAAGTGACATTGGAGGAAAACTACTCTAAAATATCATAAGACTGTCTAATTCTCAAAGTTCAATCAAATCAGCTTGAAAGTGAATAATGGAATGCTTTTGACTATTCAAGGGAGCTAATTGTATTCTAAGCCTCTGCATAAGTAACATCTCAGGGCTAGAAAGAATAAAATATAGTTTAACAACGTGCTTTTATTAATTAAACAACAGCTGTAATAAATTGAACAAAAATTATAATGAATTGAACAACAATAAATTATTCTTAATTTTGCAATGGAATTATATTTTAATAAACTAATAACAACTTTATAAATTAAACAAAAACGAATGCTCAAAATGATAATAAAGAAAGATCCAATCTTAACTACATGCATAATTGAATAGCAGTCGTGCTAAAACTAATTGAACAATTATAAAAGCATTGAAAAATTATGAAAGCATTAACTTTAGGCAAGAAGGAATGAATGGTAAACTAGTCTAATGAAAGAGGAAGCTGTAGCATCTTACGTTCACAATAAACCAATTAAACAATATATTATGAAACACACTAGATAATTGAAAAAACAAATTCTGTAAATAAACATATAGCACAGAAGTAGTAGAGAGGCTCCCAGGGCTAGGCCCAATGCCACCAGAAGTCTACTGCTAAGGAATACCCAGATATTTTCTATTCAAAAAATGTTAGATTCTTTACTAAGCCACAAAGTAATACATTAATACAACTTGATGATTCTGTCTTGATACATCTATTACAGAAAAATATATCTATATCTTGTTCATCTTTGGCCTTTTAAAGGCGAATTCAAAAGTAGTAATAGATCATTTCCATACCGGATCCTGCTGCTTCGTGGCTGTCGCTTGAGTACTCTATGAGTGGATGTGACTATCCATATTCCTTCAATCCGTAAGAGCGATTATGATCTCGTTTGCCTCCCTTTTCAGTTGTCTTTTGATCATCAATAGTTCAGCTGCTTTGCTTCCCTATCAATAAAGATATGACAAGTTAGTTCTTATGTTATTAAACACTCCTTTTATCATTAGTTCACTCTACTTTGGCTTTACTTTATTTTCCTTTACTTTATTGCTAATATGAGGGGAAAATACGTAAAAGTACATAAATAATAGTGGTAAATATGGGGTGAAACGTACCTTATTATTGGCCCAACATACTCCCTTGCTTACCTTTTTGCAGGTCCTCGTGAAAATAAATGGTTAAGGTGTAGCTGGGTTAGAGAATATGCAGGGTATACCTCCTCTTTATAGATTTTGAAGCCATGCCTTTGTTTGATCTTTGAAAAGGATGAGTTTGTGTGCCCCTCTTGCAAATCATAATCATGATGATAGTCCTCAATGAGGTACCAGATGAGGAGGCACCTGTATCTGCACCCTATCCATGTAGGGCCCATGTTTAAATTAGGTTTCTATATAGAAGGAACCTGGAAGCAGTAGCTTTGAAGTTTCTGTATCCAAATGTCTCTCTGTTATTCACATTGTTTGTAGAGGCTAACCATCTCTATTTGGCTGCTACCAGTGCTTCTTCCTAAATTTATTGGAAGTATGTCCGCTCATGTTGCACAATATCTCTATGGATGGGCCCCAACTTGGATATCACTCCTTTTCTCTACATGAAATTCTTATGTTGGGTGAACAGGTATAGGGGTTTAGTGGGTTCCCCCCTCATCCATAGGTCTAGGCCATGCTCTCTCTTCTAAAAGGTGTTGTAGGCCTTAGCTCACTGAATCCAGTTCTTGGCAAAAGATAGGAAGGCCTGGAACTGAATGTCCCCTATGAAGGGACTGGGATTACTGTCCTTGTCCTCCTCTAGAAATAAATTGTGTAAATATAATTCACACGAAAGATGTTGGACATGCTCATCCTTCTCATTGCAACACTAGAAAAATTCCTTAATGTTTTTAAAAGTGGTGGGGTTCCTTGCCTTGGCAACCTTGAATTTCAACAATAAATATTGTTCCACTAATAGAGGATAGTTAGTGGCTAGTTCCCTGCAAGTTAATACATCTGAGTAGAGAGAGAAAACCATAATAGTTTTCTTCTTAGCTTGTTCAACTTGCTCCTGTGCTTTCTTTACTTTTTTCCTTTCTTCCCTGAGTTGAGAAAATTTTTCATCCTCAGTTTCAGAAAGGTCTTTAAACCTCTTCAGTAGTGCATGATGTTCCTGTAAGGGTACTACTTCTTTTATGCACTGGGCCAATTCATGCTGGACTTGAATTAGTCCATTCTGAAACTTCTGATTGGCAGCCTTTTCTACTAGGGGAGTGTAGGCAGGTGTCACCTCCATTTGAGTTCCCTTATCTTCTATAAGTTCCATATTATTTTGCACAGAAGCTTCAACAGTGTCCACTGTGTCAGTATGTACAAAAATTTCAATAGTTTCTACCAATTGGGTAACAAAATTTGTTTGGGTTTCCATGGTAACCAATTCCTTCTTCGGTTTGCGAGGATTTCTCGCTTCCTTCAACTATTTCTTCAAATGTTTTATCATCTTTCTCAACCTCTTGCAAGTCTTACTCATTTTCCTTAACTGATTTTCAGCTGATTTCTCTTCTAGCAAGGTTTTGGTAGGGGAAGGAGGAGCAATGCTCCAGTTTCAGGAATGGTGGTTCCAGTTCTAAGGTTATCAGTGATGATATTTCCTTCCTGTGCTCCAGAGTTTATTTATGTATTAACGTCCCAACTGGGTGAGATAATTTTCCCTTTAGGTGTCAGGGGAAATTTCTCCATGCTTGCATTTTGTTCTAATGGAACAATGTCTCCTGACTAATTTCCAGATTCGGATATCCCTTCTGTTCGGTCTTCCCTACTCACCCATTCACTATCGGGGGGAGATAAAACCCTTAAAGCATGTAATTCATCATGGTGGGGTAATACTTCAGTGTGGCCAGAGCTGCTAGTAGTGGCAGATTGATTCAACAGGTCCCTCTACCCCTCATCTTGTTCAGATGAGCTTCTAATTTCACAAGATGCCCTGAATTGATCCAGAACTCGAGCCATTTCTTCTTCATATTATTATAAGGGCATATTTTGAGGGCTTGAAGGTGGTGTATGGGATGGTCCCACCTCATATGGAAATTTAGAGGTTTCTTTCCATAATTGCAACCTTTCAGACAGTATTCGTTTCCCTGGCTCTGAGGTTGAAACATGGGCCCTTTTTCCTCTTGCTCTCTTGGGTATGTTTATTCTGAGAAGTTAAATTCCTATTCTGACAGGGTTTTCCTCAGGGACATTTGGGGTAGGATTAACAAAGTTGTCCCAAGATGTCCGTTGTTTTCCTAGCTCATGAATGATTATTAATTTGATCAAGCCATGCTGGTTGACAACTGCTTGGGGATTCTTAGATTTTGTAATTTGAACAACAATATTGTGCAATACAGAATTTAAGGAAGAAGGTAGATTAACTGAAATTTTTCGTTTGAGAACAAATAATAGTTTAAGTTGGCAAGGTTTTACCACATCCTGGAGTTCGTTTCATGTGATGTATCTTTGAATGAATAATTCAAACTCTTGCCAAGGTTGCTGTAAGGACATAGGGTTAATCCCCTTCCCATTTCACTCCAATGGTTCGCTTTGGTCATGGTATACTGAGATTGCTTCTTGTATAAGAACATGTTTTTCGGTCCATGTTTCTCCCTCTGTTGATAGTCTGGAGACCTCAACGATGGTTTCCTCAACAACCAGTATGATTCTTCCTATGACTATAATGTGCCCTTCCCACAGGTTTTGCTGGAACCCAAATACTATTTCTGTGTTAAACCCCTGAATTATGTGAGGATATGGAATCCATCCAACTTTTTGGAGAATGGCACGAGCTGATTCTGAGACTTGGAAGGTTTTGGGTTCATTGCGGAGAGAATTTCCTCCCATGGTTAATGTGTTCTATGAACTAGTATTTCTTCTGTCTGTGTTTCTTTCGGCCTTGTTGGTTAAGACAAAACACTACATGCGAGAAAAAACATGCAACCTCAAATCGTAAATGCCATGATATTTTAGTCCCATCAGCATATCCTAAGGAGTTATGCGGGGAATTCACATGCTTATTCATTATGGATATTTTCACCCCCTCTCTCAGGAGAAGGGTGTCCACATCCTTAAGTACAAGAGAGATTGTAGAAATCATGAATGCATACGATGGAAAGGTCAGAAATCAGTAATCACAGTTGTACGAGAGAAGGGTGTCTGTGTCCTTGGAGCTCAAGAAAAGAGGAGAGATTGCAACGATCATGAATGCATGCGATTGAAAGGTCAGAATCAGTAATCATCACAAGTGTACATCAGGTGGAAATGACCGAGGAAGGGGAGAAAACCAATATAGCAATTATTATGATAGTATTTCCTATTTTGATGGTGTAGCATGACGGGAACATGACAGTGATGGATTATGATTGGTTTCTTCATCCCTTAATTAAAACATGAAAAGATAATTCATTCATATTTAATTATGCGGATAGATAGTGTTCACACTTATTCAAGTAGTACATTTATCTCGGAAATGGATTAAATAGGAAATAAGGCATATAAAAGTAATTGGCTATTTCTATAAAATTACACCCATACCACAACTAGAGCCATTATTTCCAGTAGGAATTCATAGCCTCGACAGGGTTTCTATTTTAACCTGGAAATGAGCCAGAATCCTCTATGTAAAAGTACATATTTTTCCAATTTTATGGAGAGATCACTATGCTGGTGTGGTGCCTAGATAGTCAAGGTGCCACTCACAGGGGTTGTAACAGAGTGATCAGGCCGGCTCGTGATAAGGCCTCATGTCCTTCAAGCAGTTTGAGATGTCGAGAAGGTCACTACCCTGGTTTGTTGGCCATTGTGGGCATTTCACTTGTTAAACCTTGATGATAATGTTAGGGTGGCTCGTGATGAGACCCCTTATTCTCTCTTAAAAAATTTCATATAAGTATAATATTTTTTTTTGAAAATTAGGCATTTTCCTTGTTTTATGGAGAGACCATTGTGCTGGTGTGGTGGCCAGATGATCATAGTGCCACTCACTGTAATTGTAATAGAGTGATCAGGCCAGCTCCTGATGAGACCTCCGTCCTTGAAGCAGTTTGAGCTGAGAAGGTCATTACTCTGGTGTGTTAGCCATTGTGGGCATGTCACCTGTTAAACCCTTATGATCATGGTAGGTTTTCTCGTGATGAGACCCCTTATTCTCTCTTAAAAATGTGCATGTAAACATAATATTTTCTTGTTTTTTATACATGAAGGGAGGCTCTTAACTCCTTAAGAGTTAGGGATGGTGTGAGAAGAAAAAAGAATTCCAAGACAATTAATAATCTTTATTCCTATATCATTATGTCAAGGGGAGATACTACTCGAGGGTGTAGAAAGATATATCATCATAAGACTATAAAAATGAATTGTGTGATAATATGTTTGAGCAAGAGATGTATAGCCCTTCATTGCATAGATAAACCATGTCAGCTTCCGGAGTAGAGATTTCCATCAAAATTTCAAAGGATCATCATATTAGTAGTATCACTGCTTTTCTCCTTTTCAGGTGCCAATTCTTGTTCAAAAATGACTTGTATGCCCAGGGTTTGTAATAAGGAGTGGATATTCAAAAAGAGATCATCAAAAATAAATAAAGAAAACATTCTTAGAGAGAAAAAAAATCATTTGTTCCATTCAATTGAACAACAAAAATAAACAGACATACGGTCATTCAATCTGATTGAGCAATAGTTGTTCAATTGGATTGAGAAACAACCGTTCAAAGGTTTGAATAGAAAAAATAAACATGCAATCAGATGGTCATTCAATCTGATTGAACAACAGCTATTCAATTGGATTGAACAGGAGTCATTCAAAGGTTTGAACAAAAAAAATAAACAAACATATTGTCATTGAATCCAATTGAACAAAAACTATTTAATTGGATTGAAAAACAGTGGTTCAAAGGTTTGAACAGAAAAAATAAACAAACACACAGTCATTCAATCCGATTGAACAAAAGAAATTCAATTGGATTGAACAACATTCGTTCAAAGGTTTGAACAACAAAAATAAACACGCAAAAGAAGGGATAAAGGAAAAGAATACAGCTGTGAGTATGAAGAATGTACAATAAATGAGAAAATATATAAATTGCAGGGGACATATATACAATATTATAAGAGTAAGTAACAAGTTTTCATGAACTTAAAGTTGCAGGGCCATCACCCCCTGCAGGTAAAATTTGGATGGTGGGATCATCTCACACCTACTGGTAGAAAGACTCCTTTGTAAGTGGCTTGTGATAGAGGTGCCCTTGGTGTTCGTTGAATTAGAAGGTAGAACCAGATCCATCTATGGTAGTCAAGGTGAGGGTACCATTGCTGTGTACTTCCTAAATTTCGCATGGACCGAGCCACCTTTTTTGTAACTTACCCGAGAAGTCTTGGAATTTGGAGTCGTAGAGAAGTGCCCAATCTCCTTTCTGGAATGTCTTATTTTTGATGAGGTTGTCATGCCACTTAGCTTTTTTTTGTTGAATAATTGCAGTGCCTTCCAGATCCAATAGCCATGTTTCATCCAATTCATTTATTTTCTTCAGTCTTCTAATCTAGGCCTCTATCAAATCCAACCCCACCTCCTAGGTTGTCCTTAGAGTCTTTATTTTGAATTCGTAGGAAAAATTTGTTTTCTTTCAAATACCAAATGGTATAGATAATATCCATTGGTGTTTCGCCATGTTGTGCGGTATTCCCACAAGGCCTCTGGTAGTCTAGTACCCCAATCTCAACGAAGTTTTGAGACTGGTTTAGTGAGAATTTCCTCAAGGACTTTGTTAGTTCTTTCAACCTGCCCGTTTTCCTGTGGGTGGTAGGGAGATGTGACTCTATGGATGATATGGTGCTTCTTCAAAGTGGTTGTAATTTTATTTCCCAAAAACTATGCCCCTCCATCAGTTATCACTTCTCGAGGTAAGCCATATCACACAAATAGCTCAAAAAGAAAATTGATCATAGATTCTTTCATATCTCTTGATAAAGCCACCGTTTCTACCCACTTAGTCACGTAATCTGTGGCAACCAGTATGTAAACCATCTGGTTTGATGGTGGGTTGAATAGTCCAACAAATTCTAGTGCCCACCATTCGAAAGGTTCCACTACCAATTGTGGTTGTAATGGCATTTCGTCAGCTTGGCCCGGGCGGTCCATTCTTTGGCAACTATCGCATGCTTGGACATATTTCTTGGCATCTTTAAAAATTGTAGGCCATTAATAACCCATTTTCAATACTTTGTTCCCCAGCCTACGATCTGCAAAATGGGCACCACATGGTTCATCATGACAGGCCCATAGGATTTCATAAATATTGTATCCTCAGATGCATCTGCATATGTGCATATCAGCTCCAGTATGAAAAATATATCCACTGATCCAGGAGAATCTAGCACTGCGCTAAACAACCATGTTTCGTTCCTTTGATGTCAAGTGTCTTGGCAGCTTCTCTACTGCCAGGTAGTTTTGTACATCCGCGTACCATGGTTTTTTTACTGCTACAACGAACAGATGTTCATCGAGGAACTGATCATCCACCTCTACTGTGTCATATGACTTTGGAACTCTAGACAGGAAGTCTGCAACTACGTTCTCCTTACCTGGGCGGTCTTTAATAGTTATGTCAAACTCCTGTAAAAGAAGCAACCAGCGAGTCACTCTCCCATTTGTAATAGGTTTATTGGCTAGATATCTAATGGCAGAGTGATCAATATACAGGAATACTTGATAGGCAGTTATATAATGTGTAAATTTATTGATAGCATAAATGAAAACCAAGAAGTCATTTTCAGTCACTGTATAGTTTAATTCGACATGAGTGATATTCTTGTTGATATAATAAATAGCATAGGGATTTTTATCTTCTTCTTGACCGATAACTTCCCCTATCGTTGTTTCGGATGCATCCGAGGAAATGTGAAAGGGGAACTCCTAGTTAGGGCCGCGTAAGATTGGTGCTATTGCGACCAATTTATTTAAATCTAAAAAAGTAGTGTAACATTTATCAGAGAAATGGAATTCAAAATTTCCAGTTAATGCATACAAGGGCACAAAAAATTGTGAGAAATTATTTATAAACTTGCGATAGTACCCTGCATATCCAAGGAAACTACGCACCTTTGTATGTGTACAAGGTGTGCTTAATAAAAGGATTACCTCTATATTTTCTGGATCTATCTATATTCCAGCTGCAGAGATGTAGTGTCCTAGGATTACTCCTTTGGTCATCATCATGTGACATTTTTCATTGCTCAAACAAAATATGGTAGCAATAAATCATTCAAATACTTTTTCTAGTATTTCGAGTGCTTGATCAAAATCATCTCCATATGGGGTAAATTCGTCCATGTAAATTTCAAGTCCTTCATTTATTAAATTAGAAAAAAAACTAAGTATGGATCTTTGAAATGTTGCTGGGGCATTGCATAATCCAAATGGTAATACCCTATAGGCAAATGTATTGCATGGGCAGATAAAGGTTGTTTTATCCTGGTCTTCGGGGGCTATCTGGATTTTATTGTAACCGCTAAACCCATCAAGGAAGGAAAATAACCTTTTTCCTACCAATGTATCAAGGACGTGGTCAATAAAAGGGAGGGGGAAGTGGTTTTTTTGCGTTGATTTATTCAGTTCTCTGTAATCCACACAGATTCTCCACGTCCCATTCTTCTTAGGAACGACTACTAAAGGAGAGACCCATTTGCTGTCTGAGATAGGATAAATGGATTTTACATCAAGAAGCTTTTGCAACTTATCTTTTACAATGTATTTCAGATGCGGGTTTAGCCTCTACTAAGGTTGTCGAATAGGTCGCTGCCAAATAGGTTGAGCCTCTTTGTCAGTATAAATGTGATGTGTGCATAGCTGAGGATCTATACCCTTCATGTCTGGGTAGTACCAAGAAAATGCTCCCTTATATAACTGTAAAACCTTAATGAGATTTTTCTTACTATCCAGACTACCATTGATATTTAAAACCTTTCCTAGTTCAATTTCGATTCGTATGTTGTTGCGAACAACAGTCGTGGGTATATGATGATTTTCAATGTTTGCCAAGGGATCTTCTTGTGCTTCATCATCAAGAACTACATTTAACATTTGGAATTTTAGGTTTTTAGATGAAGATGGCCTGATTCATGAAGTTATTGATTACATCATCTTCAGATATTTGAATTCAAGAGCTTCAAATATTGTCAATGGTGAATGGATGTTTTGTTCCCACTATGTATGTGGATTCCTGTGAATATTTACAGTGGGTAGACTTGGTTTGGTAGGTGGTTAAATGACAATATTTTTTATGGCATCACCTCTAGAAATGGTCATGCTACTTGTCTGACAGCCTATGTAATCATCGAATGTTGCTAACCAAGGTCGAACCAGTATCAGGGGGCGTCCATCCATCCTATTTTTTGGGTTAATAACGAAAAAGTCACCCGGATACTTCCATGAGTCCACAGAAGCTAGGATGTCTTGTAATATTCCTTCTGTTTTGGTAACACATCTGTTAGCAAGTTCCAGCAAGGTAGTCGTGGGTTCTTACATTGTTATGCCTAAATTCTCACAGGTTTCTGTAGTTAATATGTTGATGGTTGCCCCTAAGTCAACCAATGTGTTTGAAAAGGAGTGGCCAACGATATGTACATTTAATATGGGGTTCCCTAGATCCCCATATTTTATGGGTGTTTCTTTACCCAATAGTAAGTATGACAGTGCCCCTACCACATGAAAAGTGGGTACAGTTTTTGCTTTCCTCACCTGTTTCTTTCCGCACAACTCTTTAATTGTCTTGGCATAGATAGGAATGTCTTATATATCCTGCATAAGAGGATTTTTAATGCAAAGATTTTTTAATTCCCCTAGGAGATAAAAATAGAGAGAGAATATTTGTTTAGGCAATGTTAATCTTTCAGGGAATGGAGGGGGGGAAATAATAAGGTTTTCAGAGTTCCTTTGGCCAACTCTGTCCCTCCCCTGTTTCACCTTTGTTTCATTCATATTTTTTTGTCTAGGTGATGTTGAAATTTCATATTTAAGTTGTGGCAGGGTCGTATCTTCTTTGGTGAAATAACATGTCCTGATCTCAGCCTAAGTTCATTTCATTACTTCTGTTCAGTTTCAGGGTTTGGGTTTTCGACAATTTGAATTCGCTGAACTGACCTATTGTTGGGATTAGGATTTGGTTGAGCCAACAGTTGATGATGCATGATAGGCTGAGTGTTGTGTTGGAATGGGTATGGAGCTGGTAATGTAGGTTGATTCTGAACCCCTTTCCCCATCGGTATATTGGTCATTCCCAGAGGTACCTGCCAGTTTTGAGACCAATTTGTGGTCTGTGAAGGGGAGGTAGGCCACTAGGATTGATATGGACTTTTCAGTAAGGGGGAGAACAAGGAAAAATTGGCCAATTATTACCTGAAGAGGGTTGTGTTGGCCAAGGAGTTATAGGAAATGATTGGTTAAACTGTGTAGAATAAAAGCACCGAGGCAGGTCTCGTGGCATACCTATTAATGCTTGCCACTGTCGATGCTGGTTCATTAGATAGTCTGGTTCTGTTTCTTCTTCTTATTCTTTAAAAACCTCTTTCAACCCCTGAAGTGAAGGGAAATGGTCATTGGCATGGTCCTTGGTACAAATAGTTCATGTTTGGACCATGTCTAATGGAAATTCCTGTTGGCTATGCTTTTTCCGACAGCATGGACAAAAGACAACCAAGTTTTGTTCTACTATAGCTTGCTTCTATTTGTATTGTAGGACATCTAGCTGCATTGTCAGGGTGCCCAAGATATCTGTTTTAAAATCCTCTAAAATATTACCAAATTATGGTCTGTCACATTCCCACTGGACTATTTAGGATTCCTTGTAGCTGAGTGTTGACCGGTTGGCCTACTTTGCGTACTACCATGAGAACACCTGATACACAGTGAAATAATTTCATCATATTCTTCTTGATAGATGTCCCATTTTCCCATCATATTAAGTGTTTCAACCCATTCTTCTTTCATTCCCTTAATCATCATCGCTTTTAAGATATCTTTAGAAAGTGTAGTATATGGAGACCTTTGGAAGTTATATTGAAATATTTCGACGTATTCTTCTAATGTCTCACTGTCCCTTGCATACATATTAAAGATTTCATCTTTTAATTCTTGAGTCTGATAATAGTCTTGATATTTTTTAATAAAATATTTTTCATCTGATCCCAGCTATTAATGGTTCCTCCACCAAGCCCCATAAACCAACATAATTCTATTCTCTTCAAAGTAGAGGGGAATAAATTTATTTTCTAAGGGTCAGTGGTGTAGTCATATCCCCTACATAAGACATCAAACTTAAATCAGAATGCATCTGGATCTTCTAAGGTCAACCCATGGAAGGTGGGGATGTTTTGTAATGGAATGGATTTCACAGGGGCATTTGGAGCCGTATCAAAAATGGGATACTCCAATGTTGATGTTTGCCTCTAGTTTTGGTTGTTTTCCATTTGATCAAATATATTCCAATAATCTTCGGGGATTTCTTGTTCTGGAGGAATAATCTCAGTGGAATTAGGGATTGGATGCAGAGGAAGCCTTACAACACTTCCCTGATCTGGGATGTTGGGTGTCTCTGTCTCAACAACTCTCTCAGGGGATCCAGGCTCTAGAGTTTTTACCTATACTACACAGCTGGTTTCTCCCTCTCTTTCATGAAAATTGCAAGAACCTCCCTCTCTCGAAGGGTCAAGACTTACATGATTAGTAGTCTGAAGGCTTTGTTCAGACCCTTCTGTTTCACTGTGAATGTTAGCGTGGGCTGTAGATGGTGAGGTTGCTGCCTAAGGGAATATAGTAGGACTTTGAGTAGGAATGGTTCTGGGTCCTACGGATTCCTGGGACTTAGCCTTCATAATTATTTCATCTATATATGTTGTTTTTCCAAGGATCACCGGTCCTTTGATTTTTGTGGATTTAAGTGGGGGATTCTGAACTATTTCTATCTTTTTCTTCCTATTCATAAAATAAGAGCATCTATCCTAGTAACCTCTGCACAATTTTCTAAAAATAGGGTTGGAGAGCAAGTGTTTTTCTTGCTGGCATGCAGGTTCTTACCTCTCGTTTTCAATACCCAATTCTTTCATAGAAAAAGGAAAAAGAAATAAAGGACATCACTCTTAAACACTCTCCCCGGTAACGATGCCAAAATTTTGGGTCATCAAGGTGACTGTTTAAAGGTAACCTCAATTATTTTCATTTAATTATCAACCCAGGGAAAGTCTTGTTATTTCAAGAGTGTAAGCGCAATATATGCAAGTGACATCGAAGGACAAATACTCTAAATTATCATAAGGAAGACTGCCTAATTCTCGAAGTTCAGTCAAATTACCTTGGAAGTGAATTATGGAATGCTTTTGACTATTCAAGGGAGCTAAATTTGTTCTAAGCCTATGCAGAAGTAACTTCTCAGGGCTGGAAAGAATAATCTACAATTGAAGAACATGCTTCGATGAATTTAACAACAACCGTAATAAATTGAACAACAATTCTATTGAATTGAACAACAATCAATTATTCTAAATTTTGCAATTGAATTCTATTTTAATCAGCTAATGAAAAATTTCTGAATTAAACAACAACTAACTCTCAAAATGATAATAAAGAAAGATCCAATATTAACTACATGCAAAATTGAACAGCAGTCGTGCTAAAACTAATCGAACAATTATAAAAGAATTGAACAATTATGAAAGCATTAAACAATTATGAAAGCATTGAATTTAGGAAAGAAGGCATGAATGGTAAACTAGTCTAATGAAAGAGGAAGTTGTAGCATCTTACGTTCACAATTAACCAATTAAACGATATCTTATGAAATGCACTAGATAACTGAAAATGCAAATTCTATAAATAAACGTATAGCATAGAAGTAGCATAGAAGCTCCTAGGGCTGGGCCAAAAGCCACCAGAAGTTACTGCTAAGAAATACTCAAATATTTTCTATTCTAAAAAAACTAGATTCTTTATTAAGCCACAGAGCAATACATTAATACAACTTGAATATTCTGTCCCGATACATCTATTACAAAAAAATATATCTATCTTGTTCATCTCAGGCCTTTTAAAGACGAATTCAAAAGTAGTAAAGGATCATTTCTATATGGGATCCTGCTACTTCGTGGATGTTGTTTGACTACTCCAAGCGTGGATGTGCCTCTCCGTCTTCTGCCGATCCATAGGAGCCACTATGATCTCGTTTGCCTCCCTTGTCAACTATCTTTTGGTCATAAGCAGTTTAGCTACTTTGCTTCCCTATCAATAAAGATATTACAAGTCAGTTCTTACGTTATTAAACACTCCTTTTATCATTAGTTCACTTTGCCTTGGCTTTATGTTATTTTCCTTTACTTTATTTCTAAGATGAGGGGAAAATATGTAAAATTACATAACGAATCATGGTAAAGATGGGGTGAAACGTACCTTACTATTGGCCCAAAAAATAGCATAGTTGGAGGTTCAAGAGCTATGATACATGATCAGGGGCTGCCATTGCATCTATGTGAAGAAGCATGTAACACAATAGTTTACTTGCAGAACCAAAGTCCTCAAAGAATATTTGGTATGATCACACTAGAAGAAGATTTCTCTGGGAGAAATCGTAACGTGTCTCATTTTAGAATTTTTGGAGATTCATTTTATTTTCATGTCTCCAAGGTTTCAAGGAGGAAAATTCAGCTTACAACAGAGTTGGGAGTTTTTGTAGGTTACCTTGAAACTCCATACAATTATCCATTGTATTTACCTTCACCAAGGATGACATTAGTGAGGAGATATGTTAATTTTGATGAGGATAAGGCTATGATATGCTCTCTAGAATCAGATATAGGTATCTTAATAGTGTAGGATATTCTATCGCCAAAGGAGCAGCCTCAGGATGAACTTCATGAAGTTGTGGAGCAGCCACAAATGGAGGAGCGAAGATGAGGCCAAGTGGAGACACCTACTCAATTAGAAATATCTAGAGAAGGGAGAAAGAGAACCAGAGAAGCTGAAACATTGATACATGATGCATATGATCATGTGGGAGCTCCTACATCACAAGGTAGGAAGAGGAGGTCACCTGAGAGGTACACCTATTATATGGATCTCACGATAAGTCTCAATGAGTCAGAGCCTTGTTCATTTGGGGAAGAAAAATCTCAACCTATTTGGGTTGATGCGATGGTGGAAGAATATGTATCCATCCTAAAGAGCAGTGTATAGGAATTTTTCTCAAGACCAGAAGGTAAATTAGTTGTTGGTTCCATATGGATCTACAAAGTGAATCATGTAGATGATGGGAGCATCGAGAAGTACACGACCATATTTGTGGTCAAAGGATTTTCTCAGGTAGAGGGAGTTGAATATGAGGAAAGATTTTCCCCTATGGAAAGATATTCCTCCATAAGATCAATTCTTTCATTAGCTACACAGATGGGGTGGAAGATCCACCAAATGGATGTGAAGACTACCTTTCTCAATGGTTTGTTGAGGAAGGAATTTACATAGAGAAACTAGAAGGATTTGAGACATATGATTGGGAGTCACATGTGTGCAGATACAGGAGAGAGTTTTATGGTCTCAAATAGGTGCCCCAAGCTTGGTACACTCAAATCGATAGTTATCTCAATGGATTGGGCTTCTTCCACATAATGAGATACTCTAAAATTAATTGATTCTGTAGTTGTCAGCTTCTTCTTTCCATGACTACTTCAGGCTCCAATAAAAATTTTCCTTCTTCATAAATGTATCACAATACTATTTGAACTAGGAGCTTATCACTGATAACCTTGTTTAAGCATGAAACATGGAAAATTGGTTGTACTCAGGAAGATGTAGGTAGCTACAATTTGTATTCCATAATACAAATATTTTGCAACACCTTGTAAGGACCATAGTACTTGGGTGATAATTCATTATCCTTATTAGCTTGCTTGAGGGCATTTGTTTGTATGGTTGTAGCCATAAAAATAACCAATCACCTACATCAAAAATTCTTTCATTGCGATGTTGATCTACCTGTTGTTTCATTCAATTCCGTGCCAGAGTTAGATTATCCTTTAAGAGTTGGAGAACTTGTTTTTGATGCTTGATGTGATCTTCCACCACTTGAACCTACGAATTTTCTCTTAAAGATGATGTGATGGATGGTCAATGATATCCATAAAGTACTGTAAATGTGTTCATTTTTGCTACAGTATGGAAGGAAGTGTTATACCACAATGTAGTTAGAGGTAACAACTTGACTCATTGCGTTTTTTATCAAATACATAGCAACAAAGGTATCCTTCCAAAAATTTGTTCACTATCTTAGTTTTCCCATCAAATTGAGGATGATAAGATGATTTGAGCTAACTAAGTACCAAGATAAGAAAATAATTTCATCCAAAAATTTCTAGTGAAAATGGGATCTCTTTAACTTTCAATAATATTTGGGTTTCCATGTAGATTTTGAATTATTTAAATAAATGTAGTAGAAACTCGAATGGCTTTAAAAGGATGAGATAATGCACAAACGTTTTCATACTTGGTAAGTCTATCAACTACCACCATGATGACACTCTTTCCTTCAAACTTGGGTAAAACTATGATAAAATCCATTGATACCTCCTCCCACTGATCACTTGGAATGGCTAAAGGTTGTAATAGACTCGGGCTCTTAATGGTCTCAATTTAATTTTGTTGGAAAACCAATAATTCTACCACAAACTTCTGAATATCTAATTTAAGGTCATCCCAAAAAATTTCCTTCTTGAACCTGTGGTAAGTTTTTAAAAACCTAATTTCCCTCCTAAGGGGGATGTGTGCAATTCCAAAAGAATCTTATTTTTGAGATGGGAATTATTACATAGATATAGGCGATCCTTGTACCATAATGAATCATTTATCCAGATAAATTTATTAAATTTATTGGGATATTGCTACAAATTTTGAATGTGTGTCCACACCTCTTTTTCATTCTTCCATTTATCCCTTGCTTTAGTTATCCAATCCAGTTGGATAATATAAATGGCACAAATCAATGCTTGCACACACTCATCCTTTCTCAAGAGTGCATTTGCAACAAAATTTTTCTTCCCTTTTTTGTATATGATTTGAAAGTGATAACCCAACACCTTTGTGACCCATTTATGTTTCTCTTCTGAGGAAAATATTTGTTCCAAAAAGTATTTAATAATATAGTGATATTTTTTTACCTTTAAGTGTCTTCCCATTAGGTAAGGTCGACATTGCTTTAGTGCATGTAGTGTTACCAACATTTCCTTCTCATAAATAGGTTTGTGTAAATATTTTCCCTTGATTGGATGACTGTCAAACAAAATAGGTCTTCCTTCTTGCATTAAAACACCACCAAATCCATTTATTGAGGCATCACATTCCACAATAAAGGTTTTTGTGAAGTCTGGTGTAACTAAGACCAATACTTGGAACATTTCCTCTTTAAGATGTTTAAAGGTCGTAGTTGCTTCTGGAGTTTAAGAAAATGCACCTTTCTTTAGTAATGTTGTTAGAGGCACTGCTATTCTCCCATAGTTATTAAAAAAATTGCAATAATACTCTTTCAACCTGAGAAATCCCTGAAGATGCTTTAGGGTTGTGGGGATTTTCCATTACTTATTCTCTTTAATTTTTTTAGGGTCTACCTTAACACCCTCATAAGATACAATATGACCCAAATATTCCACCTCTTGTACTCCAAAGAAAAATTTGTATGTTTTTTCATATAATTTTTTCTCCTCCAATAGTTTGAGAACCATTTCCACATGTTGAACATGACCTTTCCAAGACTTTATATAGATTAGTATATCATAAAAAAAAACTAACAAAAAATTTCTAATGAAGGGCTTGAAAATGGTTCACCAAAACTTCAAATGTGGAAGGTACATTAGTAAGGAAAAAAGGCATAACAAAAAATTCATAATGACCTTCATGAGTTTTTAATGTTGTTTTTGGAATGTCTTCAATCTTCATTCTAATTTAATGATATCCTGAATGAATATCGAGCTTGGTGAAGTAAATTTCTCCATGTAATTCATCCAAAAATTCATCAATGACATGAATGGGAAATTTATATTCAATAGTGAGCCTTTCGAGCTCCCTATAATCCAGACACATACACCGTGATCCATCCTTTTTGTGCGCCAATACTACTGGAGAATAGAAACAAACTTGATTAGGTTGAACTATACTGACCTCTAGCATTTCTGCAACCATATGTTCAATTTCACTCTTTCATTCATAGGGATATATGTAAGGCTTGATGTTTGGAGGAACACTTCCTGGAATCAAGAGAATAACATGATCATAATCATGGATAGGTGGAAGGCCTTTAGGAGTATCAAATACCTCGGAATGATTGTCCAATACTTTTTGGAGATCTGGATAAATAGATGATTTCGATGTTTGAACCTCTAGTGAGAATAATTGTGCAATTACACCCCATTATTCTTTCTTCAAAAGTTTTTTCATGCAATTAGGGTTGATTAACTCCCTTGTTTCCCTGTGATACCCCTTAGTTCAATTTCCTTCCTTCCTAACAAAATTTCAAGAAAATTTCTTGAAAATTAAAATCTATTGTCCCCAAAGAATTTAGCCATTGGACTCCTAGTACAAAGTTAGCATGACCCATTGTAACCATTGGACTATAAATTTCTATACAAAGTGCCATAATATCCAGCTTATAGTACAATGGTTATAGTTCCTCCATTTGCAACCATTACTTGAAACTTTGATGTTGAATATAGAAAGAAATTCAATTTCTTAGCTATCTCACAATGAATAAAATTATGGGTGCTACCTGAATCAATCGACAATATTACCCTTTTCTTCTTTATATATCCTTCTATCTTGAGTGTTTGAGGAGTGGTAATTCTCGCCAATGCATTGCAAGATATGGTTGAATTCATTTCTTCTTTTACTAGGTTGGTTCCTGGTGTATATCCTCTTCTTTTTATGCTTCTTGTAAATTTTTTTCCTCCTCTTTACAATCTAAGTAAAAAAATTTCTTCTCAACACACTTATGACCTTTATTGTACTTTATATCACAATTGTAACAAAGAAATTTTTCTCATTTTTCCTCCAATTGTTATGGTGTCAACCTTGTAGGTTGTGGAAGGTGAGGAGCAACAACACTACCATCTTTATAGTTGTGAGACATGATAGAATTCCTTGTTGCCAAAATTTTTCTTTCAAATTTTCTTTCCACCTTGAATACCTTCTCCAATGAATCAGCTTCCCAAAGGTGAACCACATTTTGGAAGTTATCCCTTAAAGTCCCTATGAAGAAATAAATCCTATGATCTTTCGGAAGTCCTCAATGTGTTCCACTATTGAACCCTTTTGTTTGAGATGTATCAATTGGCTAAAGAAGGTATTTCTCTTTGTATTCTCATAATGTTATACCAATTCTTCCACAAAATGTTATCCACATGAAAATTTTTTTATGAGAACAAAGCCATCGATAACACATAAAATTATTTTTTTCTAAATATAAATATGCAAATCGTACCTCCTCTACGTGTGCCACATAATGTAGATCAAAGAATTGCTCCAGTTGTAGTATCCATGTTAACGAATCCTTGTCATCAAACTTCCTCATATATATATTTGGAATGTGGTTAGTCTTAAAACCACTATTAGAGTCTCTAAAATCATAATTTGTATTCCTTTTGTCCACATTATGATTTTCATGGAGTGCCTTGTCACCACTAGGAAGCATTTCTTGTAGCAACTTTGTCAAACCTTCCTTCAAGCCTTCCAGATCCCTTTTCATTTCTATTTTGAAACCATACTTCAAACCTTCCATATTGACATTCATCATTGCTTCCATGTCATATTTTAAACCATTATTCAAAAAATCCATATTAGCTTCTAATTAATTTTTTATTACTCTTTTCGAGAGTGAAATTTGTTACATTTGGTCTCGTAATTTTGATATATCATGTTGCATAATTTCTTTCTCTTCTTCATGCATCATAGTAGACCTTTCTGTTTGCTTAATAGGTGTGTATATTTATTTGAGATAATTTAGAATCAAACAATGATATATATGATTCATTATTCCCTTTTAATCACTTCAAACTGATTTTTCAAACAAAGTTTCTGCAAATTTAAAAAGCAAATACACATTTTTTTCTTGATTTTTAGGAGATCAATATTGAAATTAGTGTATCTTTGTAATTTTGGATCGCCAAGGTCTGAAATTTCATCTTGTGGTAGCCCTGTGAGTCTTCTTTCCAATTCCATAAGTCTCACCAATATTTGATTCTTCAAGGAAACGTTATTACCAATATCCCATGATGTATTGATTATAGACTAGTTCAGTAGAGAGAACTTGTACAGAGTGCTACATGTCACTGTTTGTACCTTTGAACCTATAAATCATACGAAAAAAGCTACAGTCTGTTCACTTTCAGGAAATTTTTATGAAATTCAAATCTGATGTTTGGAGATAAAGTTATGACGAGTTTTCCTAGGTCACCTTTTTGAGATTGAATTCCGGAGCCTGCAAAATCCCCAAGTTCTTTGGACCATATCTTAGAAAATATATTGAACCAAGATATAAATTTTTTATAATAAGTTCAGCAAGATTCCAACTCTACGTGATCGACATTTCATATTTTGAATCCTCGTAGAAAAAATGTTATAGTGAAAATACCAAGATGACCTATTTGAAGCAGTGAAACCCTAAAATCCAAAGCTCTGATGCCAAATGTTATGCAACCAACTCACAAAATAGAAGGAAAGATAGATTAACGATTTCAGAAGTAGCCTCTTAAAGGGGGAAACCTCCTTTACGTTACATAAATGAACAATTATGTGATGATATAAATGAAAATACCTCCTTGGTATATATAGTAATCTAAGGGGTCACAATATAATCATATCCTACATAACAATAATAATGTAAGGGCACAACAATAACAATAGGTGGATATACTAAAAATAACAATAAGAGGACTACACTAGTATTATAGGGACCTAACATATCTTGTCTTGCATAGAGGACCTTGTAAGGCAATTCGAGATGAAAGACATGGGCTTAATGCATTATTTCCTTAGGTTGGACGTATGGCAAGGTGAAGGCAAATTTTGTATGTCTTAGGAGAAGTATGCCTCTGTAATACTTCATAGATTTCACATGGAAAACTATAATCATATGGACACACCTATAGCTACAAATTGGAGGAAGAAGAATCTCACTTTAGGTGAATAGGTTAATGCTACCATTTATAGGCAACTTGTGGGGTCTCTGATGTGTCTTGTGAAAAAAACACCCAACATGTGCTATGCAGTAAACCAACTTAGTCAAGATATGGTGAGGCCTACCAAGATGTATTGGAAGGAAGATAAGCATGTGTTACTGTACCTTAGAGGCACTACCGAGTATGGATTATGGTACAAGATGACACAAGGAATGAAGCTTCAAGGCTTCACCGATGTAGATTGAGCAAGAGTCCACTAGAAAAGAAAATAACTTTAGGTGTTACCTTCATTGTTGGGTCTGCAATTATTTCCTAGTATAACAGGAGGTAGAGGTTGTGGTGCTAAACTTATTAGAGGTTGAATACATGACTGCAATTCAACCAACATGTGAGGCCATATGAATGGGGAAATTTTTTATGGGTATTTTCAGTGAGGATATGGATCCAATAGTTTTATATTGTGATAATCATTGTTGCATTAGCTCTCCGAGAATATTGCATTTCATGATAGGTCTAAGCACATTGATATATGATATCATCATTTGTGGGAATGTGTGCAGTGGAGAGTTATGTTGCTACAATACATTCAAACTGAGGAGAAATATTTTGACATCTTGAAAAAGGTATTTTGAAGAGGTAAATTATAATTGCACAAGTGCAAGATAGGGATGGTGAAAACCCCTTTCTTGCTAAGAGGGACTGTTAGAAAATTTAGCAAGAAAGGCTCAATTTGACATTAGCCTTAGTCAAATTGAGCAAATTGAATTTCGACATAAGCACAACAACATGGAGGCAGTTAAATAATGTGACAAGGCTCTTTTTACTCAGTTAGATAATAAAATTCAAGTTTTTGGGCTTGGAGTTCAGTCATGCATGTGTTGATTTCTAAATTTTAGGAATCTAGTTAAGTTATTTTCAGTTGTACTAAGTTATTTGACATCTAACAATTAATAGAGTTATTTAAAGGTCAGTTGTGCAGTGATACAACAAACTAACTCAGAGATGTGTCAGTTAATTGATTAATCAACCCAAAATAACTTATGCATGCATGGAGTTTTAATTTATTAGCTAGAGTGGAGGAAACAAAGGATAGTGTACCATGTGTTGTATACTAGTTGAGTGTATAGTTGTTGCATGGAGTCAGGAAATCAATTCCTTGGGAATTGCACAAGGAAATAAGGACTTCCCTATTTCTGAGGAGCTCGAATTAGCTCAAATTTGCGCAAGGGAATAGGAGGAGGGAGGAGGCAAAAATTAAATAAGTGTTGGCTAGAGGCTTTATTTCATAAGAGAGAACGATGTTTCTTTTTCAGGTTGTTCTTAGAGATGGAGTAAGCAATTGTAATAGTTTCTTTATTCAGCTGATTAATGCAAATAGGATTGAGGGGCTTTTCCCAATTTGGTTCCCCTAGAAATCATTGTGTACTTGTGTTTTTTCTTGTTTCATGTCTATGCACGTTTTTCTAAATTGTGAATTTCATTTAACAGATTAGTATAATAGTTTTGTGTCTCCTGATTTCAGATCGAATTCTTGAGCCATTGCAATTTCTACATATTCTTATCATTTTATTAGTGTTTCAACCCCATATTTTCTTCATATTCCTCTTTATTGACATATTCTGCCTTGTAAACTAGAATCAATGCCCTATAGTCCATTTTTACCTCAATGCATATACCTCCTTCCTCTTATTCTTTCCCATCCCTTCCCTAATTTGTTATATTACTCTATTTCTTGTTGTGTAAATTAAGGGCGACGAGAGAAGCCATTTTATGCTATGTGATCATCATCATGAATAGGATTCTAGTATAGAGTTGGAAAGACATAAAACCCCATAACCATGGCTAATGCATCATGCCTAAAAAGTCCATCATCATGAACCATTCTTGTAACATCATAGCTTGTCGAGTTTTTATCTAGATGAATAATCAACTTGGTGCCATAACTTACAATATCACTATTCTACTACATCCATATCATGTTCAGGTCTGAGACATCAATAACCAAGGTTATGTGGTAAATGCCATAAATGACATCCTTTACTATCACGTATCTATTAATCCACCATATAGTGGGATGGTGGGTGAGACTCAATATTTCCTAGCACACTACCTCGAGAAAGCACTAAAAACATTACTAAGGTGATGTTTAGGTTGATTTTATACTAATATTGCTTAATTTCCATGTATTTTGGATTATAATTTTGAAACAAAACAAAAAACATATCTACAATTGAAAAATATTTTCCCTTGAGATAACCAAGGTTAACAAGAAATTCTTTGTTACAATGTTACGTTGACATTTTGAATTTTTTTAATAAGGTGTTAATTTCTTTGTCATATTTAGGTAATTTCCTTTCTTTCTTGAAGTAGACTTAGTCAAAATCAACTAGTCCTTTCTTGATATTTTAAATAAGCCAAAGGAAACTTAGTCAAACTTGATTTGTAACCTTATTTCTTTGTAAGTTATTGGACAAAAGATTCAATTTGATCATCTTGCTCTTGATTTAATATCCTTATTCTCATGTGCGTTGTGATTTTCATGTGAATATCTTTATTTCGTTGTTTGTTTCAAACATGTAACAATTATTTGGACTAGAGGAAACCTAGGAAGCCATCCTCTCTAAAGGGAAATAAGTTAAATTTTCATTAGAAATAATTTTCTTTTTGAATTTAAATTTTAAAAATTCCATATATTTGTTTCTTTAATTTTTTTTAATAAATTTTATAAATATTTTATTGCATGTTAGAAATAGATAATGTCAAATATAGCCAATGATAATGTTGCCAATGGAAATTTTTAGGAGGAAAATCTCAATAGAGTTTTATCTTTAGTGATTGGTGATACCTTAAATGATTTTGAAGATTATGATCACTCTGAAATCCCATGTAATTCCTATTATGTTAATACAACATAAATAATCAATAGAGATTTACAATTAGATGTTGGTGACATCCCTTTTAATGATGCGAATGTCAATGACAATATTGACCATTTTTTTTGTTGAGAATGTTAATGATGCCATCCCTCCTCAAGTTGGATCAATTGAGTGGTATGTTTTTTGTTACATTTATTACATGTACTGAGTGCTAAGGACTAAAAAATAGATGTGTTAGTAGATCGATGATTGAAAACCATTATAATCAATATGAGCATTAAAACGAAGGAAAGACTTATTACCTTACAGTAATATTTTATTCATCATAAGAGGATGAATTATATGTTTCTTTTAATTTTTTCAAGACCTTCTTAACATTTCCAACATTTTCTATCATACATATTATTTTTAAATTAGGAAAATACCTAAATAAGAGTGTTGATGCTTCATTTCTGACTCCACGTGATAGTAGTGATACTGTAATATTCCTAAATTAGCACACAACTAGTTGGAATATTAAAATTTTATTTTTCTTCTTAATTTGATGAATAAGAGGGTATGGAGACCCATAAATATCCTTAATACGAATAAAACCAATGCCAACGTGAAAGGATGATATCTTGGTAGCTTAATTGAGCACCCTTAGGTGTGAAAAGGGGCTCGAACACATAGACTGGGTCAACTTTGATGAAATCAACAACATTGTCATGGAGGTGTGGACATTTATGGAGGGATAACACAACTTTAGTTGGAGACTCTTTGCATGCAAGTAGTGTCTTAAATGAGTGGGGCCTAGGGTTAATAAGCTCATCACTTATATAAGGAAGAGGATGGCAGAAATATTTCATTATGAATGTTTGGTTAATTATATTTTGATATATGTTTTGTTTAAACATATAGCTTTATTCAACTGTTTAGCTAAGATTGCAGTTTTGTTTATCACATGGTGTTCCTAGTTGGGAATCACACCTCTTTCCTTGAGAAGCCTCTAGGAAGAGCTTTGTGCTACATTTCCACATTTAGGCATCAAGCCAAGCTTTAGTCTTGTGGCACAACACAGTTTTTGTTGAGAGATGTGATGAGTTGCAGGTTGCAGCAGTGGAGACTAGATCCGGGTGATTTCTGATCTACTTTTCAGTGGAGGAATATTTCCTTCCATTGGGAGGCTGATGAGGAAGGCCCTTGAGCCTTATTGCAACATTTGGCATTAGGCCACTTATTTATTTGCCCCTACAACACAGTTTCTATCTTGGACTATGCTATTTTCAGGGAGGAGTTGCAGGGTGGTTTTAGTACACCATTTGGGGAGGAGGTTTTATAGAGGGATCAACCTTTCATATAGAGATTCTATTGGAGGAGGCTACATTATTTGGCATATCACATCAACCACGCCTTTCCATTTTATATGTTGCAGTGAATCTTTAGCCCTAGGGCTTTGATTCCCATCTTTTATAGTGGTGTATTTCTGAAAACTCTTTTTGGGTTCTTTTCTAGAGGTTGTTTAGAGCCTTGATATTCATTGTACAGTATATTTGAGGCATATATCAGCCCCTCATCTTTGTATGTTCCTTTTTTGTAGCAGTGCACCTTATGATTATGTTGTAGTAGTCTTCTGACATTTTGATATAGTAGCAACACCTCAATATTGAGGGTTTTCTTCATTGGAGGCTTATTGTGTCTTGTTAAATGTTTTGTGGCCCATTATTTTATACATATATGCTACTGTTATGATGAATGGAAGGTATCCATATTGGCCTCATGTTTTTATACGATGTTTTACACTGTTATTCTAGCATGTTGTTCTATATTCCTGCTTTTCCCATTTTGGAATATTACAGTGGTATTAGAGCATAATCTTGGCTCAGCCTGTGGATATTAAGTCAATATTTCATCAAAATATGGAGATCCTCTCACAGATAGAGAGAATAGGTCTCTCAGAAGAAATCGAAAGTATGATTATATAGTTGATATAGAATACAAGGGTAAAATCCCTTTATCAGGAGGAGACCTACCACCATTTGGAGATAGAGATGACGCAATTGCTTTAACTAGGGGAGCTCTTGTATCCTTGCAAGAAGTTCCAAAGGATCTTACATATGAAGGTCAGGAGCAACATGTGTCTATGTTGATAGGCAATGAGACAAAAAAATGGAGGAAGTGTGTTCCAACATTGAATATAGTCTTAGGGACACACCATATTATAGATCATTCCCTTGTGATAAATACTTTTGACACCAATGATATGTTGAGTGTACATGGGTTGATTACATTTGGAGAAGACGCCTTAGACTGTCAGATCTTGCAGAAGATGGGAGAAGATGAGAAGGATGGCCAGCATCAAGTGATTGGGAACATACACACCCATCATTTTCAGGAGGTTTATGAACAAAGGTAGGAGGATGACTTGTGCAGTGAAGGCAGGGAAAAATCAGTCCACTCACATATACAACCTGATCTAGGCCTTGATGTTTCATTACATGGAGGCATTCCACCAGGGAGACCCCCTGAATGGAAGATGATCAAAGAGTTCTCTCAACATGTTGCACCATTCATAGATCTAGGAGGAGTGGGAGCATTGGGAGGCCATGGTACAATGCTGAGAGTCTTGGGTAGACTCAAGGAGGAGGGAGACATTCTCCCAACATCATCATTACCCACTCTCATCTCAGATCTTGCACTGAGAAAGGAGTAGCAAAGGGAGGATAACAACCTTCCATTATGTGAATTTGGCATGGGAGATTTCAAAGAGGAGGACAACCATATGGAATATGATTTATGTGATATATTAGCAGCGCTGTCACTTTGGAGAATATATCCATATTGGAAATCCCAGTTGTTGGTGGATTATTCCAAGGATCTTTTTACTTGTATGATACTTGATGACCTACCACAAGAGGAGGTATATTCAGTCAGAGATGAGTTCATCTACTATCATGGTAGGATATTCTTATCTAGAGCCTCCAAGATCAAGGAGAAGTTACCACATGTAGCACATAAACATCTTCTCTTCAGCCATACTTATTCCATGAGAGCATACCATACCATCATGGAGGGATATACTTGGGAGGGCTTTGAAGGGGAGATATATCAGCATTTGAGGAGATGCATGGATCATGTGGAGATGGAATAGATACATAACTCTTTGATGGAGTTATCACAGTCACCTCTTTCCTCTTGGGGAATTAGAGGGTATCTATCTATGAGCCACTTCATTTATGTGAGCAGAGTATATGGTAAAGATCTTGGTTTTATGCACAATGATTTATATGATGAATATTTGTATCCCTTTACCATAAATGTGCAGGCCATTGTTCCAAGGGGGGGAATTATTCCCTATAAACTTCATGGCCAACTTTGGGCCATAAACTATGTTGAGTAGGGCCACTCCCTAGGAGGATATAGGGAGATGATATATCATTCCAGGTGTGCACCAAAGGCACCAAACATAACTCACCTTCTCAAAGCATGTGAGAAGAATATGGCAGTAAGTAAGTGGTGGGGAAACCACTTACCATATCATTATCTAATGTAGTCAGGAGATAAATTGCGCTGGTTCCATATGTGGGACTATGACCCACCTCCATTTTTGCATATGGTTGTTTATGTATCACTAATTTTGTTCCCATATATTTATGATGTCCTTATTCTTTTTATGGGAGTAATTGGAGGGAGGAGGGAGGGATTGGATATGCCCTTTGGGAGAGATATTATCCATGGTTCTTATGTTTCATATTTCTGGGAGAGCATTGGACCATCCATGATTTCTACATTGGGTCGCTCGTTTCCTTGAGGGATGAGCCATTCGGGTAACTTGAGCACTTGGGAGGTGCCTCTCATGAGCAGATGGGAGGAGTTTTGCTATGAATTACCACTTTGGAGGGTGATTAATTTTGTATGGATGATAGCTTGGAGATTGGAGCTCCATATGGGAATGAAGGTTCCCCACATTTTCAGTTTTGTCCTTACAGTTTCTTGGGGACAAGCAACACTTGGGAGGGGAGGATTGTAATATTCCTAAATTAGCACACAGCTAGTTGGAATATTAAAATTTTATTTTACTTCTTAATTTGTTGAATAAGAGGGTATGGAGACCCATAAATCTCCTTAATATGAATAAATAAATGCCAATGTGAAAGGAGGACATCTTGGTAGCTTAATTGAGCACCCTTAGGTGTGAAAAAGGGTTGAAACACATAGACTAGGTCAACTTTGACAAAATCAACAACGATGTCATGGAGGAGTGGACATTTATGGAGGGACAACGTAGTTTTAGTTGGATAATCTTTGCATGGAAGAATTGTCTTAAATGAGTGGGGCCTAGGATTAAGAAGCTCATCATTTATATAAGGAAGAGAATGGTAGCCATATTTAATTATGAATGTTTGGTTAATTATAATTTGATATATGGTTTGTTTAGACATATAGCTTTCTTCAGTTGTTTAGCTCAGATTGCAGTGTTGTTTAGAACAGGGTGCTCCTGGTCGGGAATCCCACCTCTTTCCTTAAGAAGCCTCTAGGAAGAGCTTTGCACTACATTTCCACATTCAGGCATCAGGCCAAGCTTCAATCTTGCAGTACAACACAATTTAGGTTAAGAGATGTGTTGAGTTGCTGGTTGCAGCAGTGGAGACTATATCTAGGTGATTTCTGATCTATTTTTCAGTGGAGGAAGGTTTCATTCCATTGGGAGGCTGGTAAGGAAGGTCCTTGAGCCTTATTGCAACATTTTGCATTAGGCCACTTATTTATTTTCCCCTACAATGCAGTTTCTATCTTGGACTGCGTTATTTTCGGGGAGGAGTTGCATGGTGGTTTCAGTACACCATCTGGGGAGGAGGTTTTCTAGAGAAGGGATCAGAATTTCATCTAGAGAGTTTATTGGAGGAGGCTACATTATTTGGCATATCATATCAGCCACACCTTTCCATTTTATATGTTGCAGTGAATCTTCTGTCCTAGGGCTTTGATTCCCATCTTGTATAGTGGTGTATTTCTGAAAACCCTTTTTGGGTTCTCTTCTGGAGGTTGTTTAGAGCCTTGATATTCATTGTACATTATCTTTGAGGCATATATCAGCCCCTCATATTTTTATGTTCATTTTCTATAGCAGTGCACCTTATGACTGCGCTATAGCAGTCTTCCAGCATTTTGATATAGTAGCAACACCTCAATATTGAGGGTTTTCTTCATTGGAGGCTTATTGTGTCTTGTTAAATATTTTTTAGCCCATTATTTTATACATATATGCTGTTGTTATGGTGAATGGAAGGTATCCATATTGGCCTCATGTTTTTATGTGATGTTTTACACTGCTATTCCAACCTTTTGTTCTATGTTCTTGCTTTTCCCATTTGGGAATATTACAGATACTCATAGTGATGGTAATTAACTTGATACTATATTTATTTCTAATGATGGTGCTAATGGAATACACCCAAATACAATGGAAAAGAAAGGTAATTATATGAAAATGGAGGACAGGAAAATTTCCATTATCAATGACTTATTTACTACACCCTTGTTGGAGGATGTGCCTCAAGAGGATGACGACATGATTGAACATAGTAGTAATGTTTAACCAATATTTAGAACATTTTTTTTTAAGAATTAGAGGTAATATTATCCTCCCATAATTGCATAATTTTCCTCAGACATATAGAGTGGTGTTTGTTCTTTTGAAATATTTAAGGATGGAATATAAATTTTTATATATATTAGCTAATTCCTACATGATTTATTATGGAGACACCACGACACTGAAAACGAGGAATTATATGTATGTTATACTAGTAGATATCAAGATGATCAGGTGATGATTAAAGTGTTTCATTTTATTCCCATCATTTTATGTTTCCAACAAGTATTTCAGTGCAATAAACTCACATGATTTTTTGATTTTGATGCACGAAATAGTAGTGGAGATGATTTTATGTAGATATGTGTTGATTTTTCCTTATGGAGGGACACTAAGGAAGAATGGTCATTTTTACAAATTAACCTAATGGTGTTAATCCATTTGCAAGGCCAACTAGTAACTAATGATTTTAGTTCATTTGTGAAGGCTAGATGCATTTCCTCAATGTTGCTAACAATTGTTATAACAAAAAGCCTTTCATGTGCATATTGATGAAGAAGAAGCACATGATTTTTCCATTGATTATTCTTTCAAACTAAATCCCTTAACGTTGAAGTTGAAGGCACAAAATATTACAACCGCTAATATTATACTAGTTTTTTCTCATAATTCAGACTTATCAATCCACAGACTAAGTAGCCTTAACAAATCATTTTATACATCATCCTTTTTTATAATCTATTAATCTCCATAATTTAAATATGAATTGAGTGATCCCAAAACCATTTTTTTCACCTCTATTTACCTACAGTGACGTACATCAATGTGATAATATAATAATATCACATGCATGTAGTCCTCTGAACATATCTAGGTGCATGTGCTCCTAGATTTGTTTATAAATAAACATTCACATATTTAATTAAATATCTATTGATGTAAAATATTTAATTACTAGGTGCATATATTTAACCTAATATTGGGTTTTTAAATATTAATTACTAGATGCACACAATGAATTTAGCACAAGAAAAACAATTTTAACATAATATACTAGTATGAAAGATCAATATGTGCATACATGATCATTACCTCACATATGGATTGATACTAGACGATAAAAGTATAAGTTCCTAACAATTAAATTATTTCATAATTCAATAATAAGAAGCAAGTTCACATAGCCTTAAGATGTTACATGCTCTTCTATATCATGAATATAGGTGCACACAAATTTAATTCAATTAGGAATTTTATCAATGCATACATAATCCAATATCATTTTGTCACACTATACCATTCATAGCCACTAGAAATCCACTCTTGTTTGTTGAATGATTTGGCTCCACATTGAAGGGGACCATTTGATAAGACAAGATTTTTGGATGACAAAAGTTATGGTAAGGTATTAAAACAAATCACATTAGTTTACCTCAACATGCATAATAAAATTTCTGCATAATCACATGACAACTCCATGGAGATGTGATTAAATCTCTATCAATCTTCGCAACTTTGTATAAAGTGATTATTTCATGGCATGACTTTCATTTCCAAAATCCCTAAGTCTTCTCATGAGTATATAGAAGCTAGTATAAAACTAGGGATCAAGTCAAATCCTCTCTAAAACCCATTTAATGGAAATTTTACCATTATTGTTCATGGGAATGGGCTCCCACTATATCTATCACTAAATTGGCCCTTTAGACCCATGGGGTGGCTATATTATCAAGTTCTTATTCACACCTTATCAACAAAACATAAAGTCATAATATGCCTCCAATCATAGGTCACATAAGTAAAAAATGACTATCACCTTGTGACTATCATATGACCAACATAAATCACATATATCCATTGTATCTACCATCAACAAAAATGTTCAAATCATAGAGTGTGTTGGCCAAACCATGAACATTCATTTAGTCCTTAGATGCATAACTTACTCATATTCAACTTTAATTAAATAGTTAGATTATATTTGTGTTATACATTAGGATTCACTCATTATGAATATCATGGAAATGCACATATTGTGTTATATATTAGGATTCACTCATTATGAATATCATGAAAATGTGCATCTTGTGTTATATATTAGGATTCACTCATTATGAATATCATGATAATGTGCATCATATGTAAAAATAATTTTTATCACTTATAATATCATGCCATCATAATATAATAAATATTGATGTATATTCATGTCTATGCCTAAGCCAAAATAACATAAAAACTACTATATTATAATGTAATCTTATAATGAACTTGTCTATAAAATCACTGAGCTATAAAATGCACTTTTTTTCATAAATATAAGAAAACCAATCTAGACATGACATTTTAAGTCTCTATTAAACATCAATAATTCAACATCAAATCTCAAAAGTATTCTCATTTCGAATATAACATTTGATTCAAATTACATTATGTTCATGGGCTTTTCAGTCAAAGAAATATATTGAAAACTATAGTAACAAAAAAATAAATGAATTTTATATTGCCACAATTATTGATTGATGGAGTAAGATACCACAGGGAAGGGTTATGCATTGAATGAAAACTTTATCCGCTCCTACATCGCTTTGTTTGAAGAATTTAAAGCATGAATTGCTAACTACATATCGCATCAAGTGAGGGTTGCCAACTCATGCGATAGGGTGAATATATCACAGACAGCGTAATTCTTCGATGAAGTGATGGTTGGCTACCAATGAACCCACATACCTCATGTGATTCACATTGGTTTCCCATCTAATGGACTGTTTGTCAACTATGAAAGTTCAGTGCACCTTGGGCTCAGCTTGGCATTAGTTACATTAGGAACCGTTTTCAGACCAGTGGGATTGTTGCGCTAGGGTACAAGATTTTGAAATCCACAATCTGGGCGTCTAAATAGCGCTAAGAAATGCGTGACTTCATTAATACTTCGACGTAGATTGCGTGCCGCCTAGTTCCCAACTATACTATTCTCTTGTCACCCAAAATATAACTTTCTCAGTGATACACAATTCTGTATCAAACTTCAAGTAACTATTTTTTGGCCATACATAACCCTATGTTGCACTAGAAGATGACTTGCCTGGCATGAGTAAAGATGGATATGGATTCTTCCCTTATCATGGACATAGAGATTATCCATGCAATATGTATCACATGAAACTAGGATTTCCATGGGATATGGAATGGTTTCGACACCTTGATATACAAAGTACTATAATTACTCCAATATAAAAATTACTAAAGGACTGACTTGCTTGGATGTCTCATGGACTCAAATATTCATGAAAACTATGATGAGCACCTATATCTTTAGTCAATTAAATGGTTTTGGGTTTGGGTTTTATGGCTTTGAATTAGCATTCAAAATCAAGATTTAGCATGCATACATACTAGGAGATTGGATTCATTTAAAAGACCCACTTGTGCAAACTCTTTCTCTCCACTTCCTAGGTCATCAGCACTTTCTCTATGCTTATCAAACTTCTCCTTTGACCCCCACTTACATTCCCGTATTGAAGAACCAATATTTTCTCACCTCTCATAGGGAATTTCATGGGCAAAAGCGTACAACTCCATATGGGTTGTGTCCATCATCTTTGAGTAATTTTAGTTGCCATTTCACCTCCATACTCGGTATTTGGCTTTCCAGCAAACCAATTCTTGGAAGAAGGAAAAATGTATCATTTAAAATTATTATAAATCATCATAATATATTTGTTTTAAGTATCATAATTTTTATTTGGAAGACTTTACTTTTAAATATATAATTAAAATTTGAAATGATTTGTTTATTTAATATATAGATGAGAACCTAAAATGAATTGAATTTGATTTTTTATAAATTAAGTATTTAATTATTATTATTTATTTATTAAATTTTAATTTTAATTTTAACTATTTTAATTAATTTATTAAAATTTAATTTTGAAACATATAAATATAAAGATATATAATATATTTTTATATAAAGATATATAATATATTTTTATATAAAGATATATAATATCGTTTTTTAGATGTCAGAAAATGAACTTTTATTATAAAAACAAATGTTAATATTGTAGATTAGTATACATTTCATTGGTGTGTTTTTGTAAAATATTATTATATTAATTAATTTTTTCATATTTTAGGAAAATATTAAAATTTTTTATTCTTCAATATATAAATATTATTTAAAATGATTTGTTTATCTAATATATATTTTAAAAATTAAAGAAAATTGAATTTTATTTTAATATGAAATTTAAAATATTTAATTATTATAACTAATTTATTTATTTTTAATAATTTTAATCCATTTATAAAAAAATATTATTATCATTTTTTAATACACCTTAATTCATATTATTTCATTCTCCCAATAACAAGAAAGATAATATAAAATACTACACATTGCATATTTCATCTTACAAATAACAACTCCCAACTTTTAGTAATTTACACTTTGTATTCTACAATGCCACAAACAAACCAAAAACTTACAACAATTTTCAATAAAATGAGTACTTGATATTCCCTTATAATCAATACAATAACATAGGACTAATTTTCCGATATTCCTAAGGCCAAAGCACTTCTCAGCTTCTGTGCTCCAAATCGATTGAGATAGTGTGTCACCGCCTCCAGGGTTTGTGCGGTCAATCCCATTGTTGATTTTTTTTGTTTCAGAAGGCATGGATTGATTTATAGGGCTCGCGTTCCTCAGGAGGTCACAAAGGGGAAGCAGAACCAGAAGGGCCGCCTTCCATGAAAACTTTCTGATCTTCATGGTGATCGAACACAACTGTGAAGAAGCCTTTGGGCCTTGTAGGTTTTGCATTTGACATTATCGTCCTCCATTACAATAACAATATTCCATGCTTTTTTGGCGAGCCAAACCGAGGGGATTGAGTGAGTATATTTGGTGAAAAATCCAGCGGGGACTTGGTACAACTTGCTATTTTGGACATTGATGATGCTACTAGGTCTCGCTGATTTTCTGACCTTTTTCTAAGGTTGCCATTTCAAGTCTTTGGAGAAGGAATTGAAAATGGAGAAAGTGGGAGATTGTGTACAGTCGAGGTATGAACCTAAGGACCACTAATAAAGGTTCGGGTGGATTACTAACAATGTGTTGAGGTTGTTTTCAGGTACATGGCTGGGATGGTTTTCTTACTTTGTATGGGGTAGTTATACTGGAAGGGGCGTTTTTACTGGACGTAATGATCCTCTCCATATTGATTAGAAGCTGATTGTTGAATGAAATGACCTTATGACTGGGTTATGAGTTGTGGATGTCCCTACCCATGGGAGGCTGGAATTCACTTCTTGGGGCCTGTTTACTTGTTTGAATCTCTGGTTATTCCAGCTGATATATGGATTTTACTGGATTTTTCAAATCACATCGGAAATTCAAGATCGAAAAAGCTATTTTCTCGACGAAAGATCAATGTATCCCTCCTTCTGACATTTTTGCCTGTCCTTGTTTATAGGACTGATACTTCGTATCACCTTGAAGTAGTATTTTGAGGGTAGTTGGGTTGCCATCTTAACAACCTAAGACTGGCGGGAGCTACAGTACCATACGTGGTGGACAATAGTACTATTTTATGCTCGTAGGCAGCCGTTGGGATAGATCACGGAGTCAGGCTCTATTTAATATCCTTGGTTGGGATTGACGTGGAAAATGGTTGTATTATTCCCGAGATCTTTTATTATATTTCTTAATTAAGACTTGGGGGTGGGGGAAATAGAAAAAAATATTGCCAAGTGTAATGAGGAGGTGCTAGACCTATCGTTTCTACATGAACTTGGGGTGGCGGAAGAGGCAGGAACAAAGAAAACTGAAATTACTCCAAAACTCCACTGTTTGGCACCTGTGGGATATAGTTCACAAAAACTGCAGGAGGAACCATAATTTTAGAGGCTAATCGAATATCATACCATTTTTCAGATCCTGAGGAACCACGGGGAGAGGCGACGAAGACTATCAAACAGGGAGTGCAGGGTCTATTACTTAGTTTCGACAGCGATGTTATGTGGGAAAGACTGGAAAGTCTTACAACCAGAGTAGAAATAGGCAAAAGGAAGTTTCAAAACCATGGAAAGGCTGATGTTATGAAGTGGCTTTTAGGATCCTGGGACAAGTTGTTGGGATACAAGCCCATCATTAGCAAATTGGAATGGAGCTGGTACTGTTTCCATATGTTAAAGGAAGAAGACATTTCCATGGTACTATGTTGAACCTGGGTGAGTGGGAGGTGCTTCTTTGCCTTAAACCGATGGGATATTGGTTTCCACCAGTATTTAAATGTCCTTGTTAATCATCTACTTTGGGTAAAACTCGATGGACTACCACTGCAATTCTGGAGTCAAAAGGCCTTAATGGAGATTGTGGATTGTTTAGGAAAATTCCGTTCCGTGGATCCAAAGTGCTTTGGTATCTATGATAAGCATTCGGCATGGATTCTGATTGAGGAATCATTTGTTGAAAGCTTGCCTACCTATATCGATTTATAGTGGAACGGTAAAATCTATCGACAAGCTGTAGATTATTGGAAAATGTCATTTCGCTGCTACTGTTATCATGCAATGGGACACCTTCTGAAGAATTTCCTGCGGAGAAAGGATTATGTTGTGGAAAAGAGGAC